>LOEQ01003833.1:0-38867 GCA_001685075.1 Bramus lutescens
ATTTGGGGGGGAGGACCTTGGTCATCCCACAGGGCAGGGAACCCTGACTGCTCTATGGACTGGAAATTGAGGGGGGGAGGGGGAGGGAATTGGGAGACTTGCAGGAGGTGGAAAATTTTAATAATAATAATAAAAAAGAATTTAAAATATGGAAATAAATGGGTCATTAGATAATTAGGTTTTTTATAAATGCTCATTGGCTTTAACTGCTCTGATTAACATGATTTTATTACACTGAATGAATCATATAAGAAACAGGTCATTAGCTATGAGTCAATATGATCACCATTGGCGCAGAATTATGAAAATAGGAGAAAAACCCTATTGATCTAAGCATGTAAGATTATTGATAAATGACTAGGAAACTACAGACAACTCTTAACCACGAACAGTTACACAGCTTGTTTACTTTTCACTCTTGCTTCTGAATATGGAATGTAGAAAAGAGGGGCAAACATAGAGGCAGCAGCAGACAGCACACCAGAGGTCAAATCCACACACCCAAACACATGCAGTGTACCATCGGCTCTCATACTTGTTGCAGAAGAGGGGGTGTTGCAACTCAGCAGCCAGTCTGCTGTGTTTAAAAGAGTCATGTTGTCCCCTGAGAACAGGAACAGTATAAGAGTTGATTGTCTGAGGGCTGCTGAGTGAACTTGAATAATCTTCAATGCTGGCAACGCTTTCCAATCTTTAAGCGAGACTCTAACTGCACTGTGTGCCTGCTATGTTCGAGTGTATCAGATCTGCACTGGTGCTCTGAAATATCTGTGTGAGTCATGAAACTCCCAGGTCTTGTTTCAGGGTGCTGAATTTTTCAATCTTATTATCTGTGATCAGCTTTGACTTTAAAGGTAAATGTTCTTGCTCCAACGGTTATAACTAAATGTCCTTATATACTTGCAATCCCATATCCATGAATTAGCTGAAATTACAGATGCATGTTTAGAGACAAATAAACAAAGGAAGTGTTAATCTACAAAGGATTTGGTGTAACACATCATTAAATGCAGGGTAGGTTGCAATGCACACAACTGAACAAAGAAAACCATGGACTTCAGATTAATTGGGAAGGGGGTATCAATCTCACAGATTTATTTAAAATGTAAAAGAAAATATGATGTGGCAAATGCTGATATCTGGCAGTTTGAGTAGTTTTCTAAGCAAAATAGGTTTTTCATAAATCTGACTTCAGTACCTAGGCTGAATCCACAAAATTCAGCACGATAGTGAATAATATATGAAAAACTTTCATATTGCTTTTGTGTATAGATCCTGTAATATCTCTAACTATACATATTTTTACACAGATCATATGTTCTGACAAGTTGAATGCATTCCTTAAAATTAATAAAAGACAATATTTCAAATAACTACTTATTGTTGCCATAGGTTGTATCATAATTATGATTTAATAAAATGAGAATATTAACTGGAAAATATACAATTCTTTTTCATGTAAGTGCTAGGTATCATAGTATTATTTTTGAAAATGCAGCAGATATAAATATTTTATTGCATTTTAAGTCAATTGCAAGAAGCACCATTTTAATGAAAAATGTTAGGGTAACATTTTTTATTTAAAATTTAAACTAAAACAAAAATATTCAACTGAAAATTTATGCAAACATACATATGCGCTATCTTTTATCCACAATTTTTAAATTCTGTGGAATATTGACAAATACAAAAATGGTAACCTTTTGAAATTTTTTCAAAATGTTTCTCAAGAAAATCTAGTCTCACAGCTATAGATAAAGGATTCAATAAGTAGAACACTTAATCATACACTAGCTGGATAATCCTTGGATGCAATTCTGATTATGGCATCAATAGTAGGACAGTTATTTATTAACAACCCCTGGCATATAAACTTAAAGCAAACTCTTAGATGTGAGTCTGGACATCTTTAGGATGGCACTTACCTCCTGTCCCATTTGTTGTGACTGACGTGCTGCTGAGACTGGATTTATCCAGCTTAGAGCCCCCATGTGTATCACTGCCTCCTACCAAGGCATGGGGACTCGCTAGGTCTTGCATTTCCATAGACCTGTTAGAATAGGAGGCAAAGAGATCAAAGTAAAATTTTAGCAAATATTTTTCCCTTGAAATCTTTGATTGCTCATGTGTGTCAGCGACAGTACACTGAAAACAGGAATAGAGTCCACAGTGAGACTGCATGATTTACTTTTCTGTGCAAAATCCTACACACATGTTCCATGTAATGATGCAAAGAAATGAGCAGACTTCAATCATGACCATCCATGTTGGCACTGATGGCTTCCTGAAATTATCACCTCTGGTACCAACACAGAGGATGGAGAAAATGTGTAACTACAATAGGTTGTAATCAGTAGCCATAAATAAACTGAATTAAAAAGCAGAGAAAATTCCAGTGACCTTCTTGATCCAAGTGGCTTAAAAACAAACCTGAGGCTGACAACCAGATCTGTAACACTTCTAACACCCACTCAGGAAGAGGAGACTTAGACATGTTTTGGCTTCTGACAATGTGGCAAGAAATACACTCAATAAATCTGAGATCCTGAAAGGATGAACGTTTTCTAACAAAATTAAAGGAAGTAAGAGGCAACTCCATGAATGTGATTGGAACTCCTAGATGTGATTTCACAATGGTCAACCTTTTAAATAAGAACCACAAAAATAAATACCTTAAAAATATTTTATTACCAGTGTGACTTAACTTACAGGACTTCATAGTAACTATAGAAATAAGTTTTTTTCAGTTATATATGGAACACTGCTAAAAGGACTATGCTAGTCTACAAGATAAGTATTTAGCAAGATTTTAAATGTAAATCTTATACAATATACTTAAAACCTGAACCTTTTCAAATTAAATGTTATAGTTCTAAGTATACACCTCCTAGTGTCAAAGAATAATTACAAAATAAATGCAAAACAATGTATGTGACACAATAATAGTGAAAATACATCAATTCAAAACATGTGATCTATAAATAAAGTGATTTAGTAAGAAATAAGGGAGGGGTTTAAAAATTGATGATCTACATTTCCACCCAAGACACTAAAACCTGGAAAAATAAGGAGATACCAGTAGGAGGAAACAATAAAAGGAAGAAATTTTGAAATAAAAAGTTATGTGATCAATAAAAATGATTTTCGACTCCAGAAGATTGTGGTGGTAATCAAAGAATGCAGAAACAGAGACGCCAAGACAAAGAACTTAAGGATGGATAAAACTGATGAATTTCTTGAAAGGTCAAACCTGGCCCAGTAAAAATGTAGTAAATCCCCAAACCAATTATCAATTAAAGAAATTCCAGGGATGAAACTGAAAAAGAAATAAGGAACTATGTTCAAATCCCCAGCACCTATGTGAAGGTTGTGCAAGGAAGACCATGCCTGCAATGCCAAAGCCTGGGCGAGGAGATATGTGCTCCTGGAAGGTATGGGCCAGTTAACTAAATTAGTGAGCTCAAGGTTCAAGAAGATAGCCTGTCTCAAGAATTAAGTCAAGAGTCATCCCCAAAATCACCCAAAGTTTCCCCCCTGTGCTTCATGTGCTTTGTGTTCACACAAGCCACCTCCATGCACATGAACATACCCTCTCCACTGAACATATATGTACACCACACAGACATGTCACACACAAAAAGTATGTTTTAAAAATTGAACCACAAAGATAACTCTGGAGATATTCCACTAATAAATGCTAACAAATATTTGAGGAAAAATATTATGCAAATTCTGTCAGCTGGGAGTAGGAGGGAATTCTTGTTTGTCTGCTATAGGAGAGTAGCATTATCCCCACCCAGAACCAGACAAAGGCAGTTTCAGGGATTCATACTTATCCCAAATACAGCCAAGAAGTTAGTACTCTCAAATAGAAACCAGCATGGAAGAGGAAGCTGTATTAGGACCAGTGTGGTGTATCTTGGAAGTGCAAGGTAGCTTTAACATCTGATATGTAATGCAATATATTGAAGACACTAAGTCCATGGTTGCAAAAATGTACTGGATACTATTCCCCCGTCCGTTCATGCCATACATTCTTGGTAACCTAGACCAAGGAGTTTTCCTTCATCTGAATAAAAACCATTCCTGAAAACCTGAGCAGCATGCACCACATTTCATGAAGAAATACTGAATTCTTTCAGCGGAAGGAAACAGATGAGTGTTTTCCATTCTGGCACAGTGTTCATGCAATAGAAAATAAAATAATAATAGGAAATCAATATAGAAAGCTAAATGATGTTCAGAAGTCAGAAGTTTAAGTTTAAGGGGGGATCCTCTTTAATTCATATCTGCATCAGTTAATGCTTTTGGTTTTGTAGAGAAATTTGAAATCTACTGGGCAAATTTCGAAGGTAAAAGAACTTTGCTAGAAGTAAACAAAAGCAAAAGGTTTCTTCATCTTCAATCAGTTCATAGTTCAGACACTGAGCTATCAAGATGGAGGGTCGTCAAGGGAGCCAGAAGTTGAGCTGCTCATAGTGCGGCTACAGCTCATCATGTCCCTAGAAGGTTCTGAATGATCATATCCTTGCCTTAACCACCATGTAACAGAAAGGCTTGGTGCTAGGGGAAACATTAACAAAAGAAAACCAATACAATGCTTTAGAGCTCATGGAGCTTCCTTAAGCTTTAGAAATCGGAATCAGAGGAATCCAGGAAATCTGACCCATAGTGGAGGAAAAGCACATTATCTAGAAGCAGGCTTCTGTATGATGTAGGTGTTAGAACCAGACTTGGATAGCCTCCATCTAGGGCAATATTGCTTGTATATGTTGTCATCTTCTGTACTACTCTACTGACAGAAAACAAGTAAAAATTATTTCTTGGGCTCTGCTCATTAGAAATAAAACTCCAGACAGATGCTTGTGTTGTATACGTGGCCAATAGCATGAGGAACATTGAAGGAGGCTTGAAACAGACATCTTAGAAGTAACAGAGATGACTTCTCTATCAGGCGAACAGATGCTGTGTACACGGGAGCCTTTCATCGTCTGATGATTCTCGTTTGTATCCTTTCACAGTAATAAACCGCAGGCATCAATCAGTCAGCATCATCTGAATTACGTGAGTCCTTCAGCCAATCACTGAGCCTGAGGCTAGAGATGTGGATCCTTCCACTTACAGAGCAACCATCACGGACTCAGATTTCTACTAGATGCCTTAACTGGTTCTGAGTACAAACAAAGGCTTCTCCATATGAGAAGCGGCTCTGCCTTAGAATTTAAGGTTTAGAATATTAACAGTCCATCGATGGGACAGACAGCAATGTAAACTTAAAAGGGTCAGCAAATTTTTTTTTCTGAAATTGCTAGCTGAATTTTGAGTGGCTCAAATAAGGAACCCCAAGGGAGGATTCTAGTCAGTGGCATTACTAAAGAGAAAGAGTAGTATGGGGGTTTCTTGGTGTGAAAGGGGAGAGCAGGCCTGCTTTTCATTCGGCCCAGCTCCCACACGGCTAGCTTATACCCGAAATAACAACACACAAATTGTATTCATTTAAGCCCTGCCTGGCCCATTAGCTCTAGCCTCTTACTGGCTAACTCTCACATCTTAATTAACCCATATCTATTAATCTGTGTATCACCACGGGGTTGTGTCTTACCAGGAAGATTCCAACCCACATCCATCTTGGGCTGGAGCTTCATGGCGTCTGCCTGACTCTGTTTTCATTCTCCCAGCATTTTATTCAGTCTACTCCACCTATCTAAACTCTGCCCTATCAAAAAGTCAAGGCAGTTTAATAACCAATGAAAGCAACAGATAGATAGAAGACCCTCCTACATCAGCTTCTAGCCAGTTTGGACCATGTAAAAGACGGGTAAGCCAGGAAAATCAGTCAGGAATGAAAAGATGAACCAAACACATCAAAAAGGAGCGGGGCGAAAACAAAACATGCTGGAGGGAGGCTGCTTGTTTGTCCTGGCTGCCCAGAACCGAAATAATCACACATAAATTATATTAATTAGATCACTGCCTGGCCCATTAGCTCTAGCTTCTTATTGGATAACTCTTACATATTAATTTAATCCATATTAATTTTTATTAGTCTGTGTATTGCTACATGGCAGTAGCTTACAGGGCAAAGTTCCCACCAGCTGCCATGGGGCTATGAGGCTTCTTTGACTCTGCCCTCTTTCTCCCAGAATTCCATTTAGTTTTCCCCACCTAGCTCTGTTCCCCTATAGCTCTGCTATAGGCCAAAAGAAGATCCTTTATCAACCAGTGATATTCACAGCATACGGAGGGAAATCCTGCATCACCTCCCCCTTTCTGTTTAAATGAAAAGGAAAGTTTTAACTTTAGGGGAATCCTGCATTAAAACATGGTATTTCTGCAGAACAACAAAAATTAGCCTATGAAAAAAATACAACCCTAGCGGGTTGCAGTCCAATCCACAGGAAATGAAAATGCATTTCAGTGGAAATTACAGTGTAGCTCCTCGATCATATTTGTTTTAGTGGGTTAAAACGTCCTACAATTAAAGGAGCCTTTACCAAACAGAAATATAACATTATTACCATGAGTCTAAAAGTATCTTCTTGTAGTATCTCCTTGGTAAGGCATTTAATCGTCAACCCAGACACTTTGAAGTTCAATAGTAATAGAATATTGTTTTTGAAAGTTACCAAAGTCAACACGAACATCTATTTTCCCCCATCTAACACTGTACATTACGTTTAAAGGTGACTCTGTCTCTTAGGATGTCTATTTCAATCCTCTTTTAATGACCATTATGTCATCGGGCTTTTAAACATCAGAATCTGTCTGGGCAATTTATATAACTGAACTTAGTCTTAACCTGAAGTGGTCATTAAAGAGAAGAAATGAGAGAATTCCAAGATTTAGGGATTAGCTTCTTGATTCTTTCCTCTAGTCTTTGCTTGTAGCACTGACGGAAATTGATGTGAATGTTCTGAAGGGTCTGTCCTCTTCAAACCCCTTTGTTAATGGCAGAGCTTAACTCTGTGTACTGTAGAATCAAGTCCAACTCAGACACCGTGATTCACTCTTTGCTGAGCCTGGTGATGAGTCAGGGCCCGGTTATTTATAGAGTCCCTCCATCAGCTGTTCAGGACCGAAGAAATGCAAAAGTGTCCTAAACTCCACAACAGCTGCTGCTCTTTGTAAGAAATGGATGTTACAGGGAGAAGGTTCGAGATCCCAAATTCTCATTGTCTCCCTAGACAAACTGCACTCTGGCTGACCACTGGATGGATATGAAGATATGGGTTTAATGTCTACTCTGCTCATAATATCACTTACTATGCAACATAAATGTCTATTCTCCCTAGCTGAAAAACAGGAAAAAGATGCTTCTCATCCGACTTCAGTGCAAGGCTCCAGGAGAGCAGCAGTTGCTTTCTGTTCTGTGTTCTGTCCCACCCCACTCCTGTGATGATGACACAGAGTTTCTAGCCATGATAATGTATGGAGAATAGCATAGCAATAGAAAAGAACAAGCAGATCAAGTGACTGGAGCTACTTGAAGTCAGATTTGGTGTAGTTTAGAGAACTCTGCTTGGGTATCTCTGTTCTAGGTACAGTTCTAGGACAACAAGGAGCTTTTAGGCTACCAATACAAGGATTAGTTCTATGATGTGAATGTGTGTTGAATTTTCACATGTATATGTGTGTGGGGGTGTTACACACATTCACACATGTGCACATATAAAACCTGAGATTTCCCCAAATGTGTATGTATACGTGTGTTAGAGAGAAAGAGATGGAGCAGAGATAGGGAGGGAGACAAGGAGGGAGGAAAAGAGAGGAAAGAGAATGCTTCTACATGGATGCAAAATAAATTGCAAATGAAAACAAACTAATAAACCACTTGGTCAGTTGCTGTCCAGGAAAACAATAAAGCACATCACATTGAGTATTGACTCTTGTTTTCTGAAAAGGCACAGGCCTAAGAAAACATCAGCAACACCACCAGGTCACCTTCAGCCAACATATTTCTGAACGCCATCTAGAAGTTCTTGCCAGTGCTGTGGCCCTGAGACAGGTTCTCTGCTTGCCAAAGTGACAGACACCTCTGTACCACTTGGTACTTGTGCTACTGAACTGGTGGACAAGCAGCCCCAGGAGAAGGCCTTCGCCAACTCATTTCTTTAAAGATGTTCAGAACTGAGAGAGCTGTGCTGCCATAGAACCCTGGGAGGTCCTCACCTCCTGATCTTTGGTGAGAAGAATCAGAGAATGGACTGTGTAAACCATGAGGAGCTTTACTATTCTCCAGCACCTTTACAACTGTCTCAAGGCCAACTTGAACATTCACCGTGTGGCACTCATTTGTCAGAATGATCTCACTCCCTGTAGCCAAAGCAAATAATGGCAGGGACATACTCTTCTCTGGATACTTTTACAGCCCCCTTTTTTCAGGGCTCACAACTCTCCACTTGAGGGCTGGAACAAACTCTCTCTCTCTCTCTCTCTCTCTCTCCCCCCCCTCTTTCCTACCTTGAACTCGAACAAATTAGTCTATTCAGATAAAACCTGAGTTCTCCACCTCTACTTCAATAACTGTGAGCCAATATTCAAACTAATGAAAGCAGGTCTAAATCTTGATTTTCTGAAGATTCCCTTCATTGGAAAACAAAGAAAAGAACAAAATTCCCGAAGATCCTTCAAGTGTTATTTGAATGGTGAAGGAGTCAAATTTCCATAAGATCGGTTACAAACCATGGTTAATGAAGCAGGAAATTGTTTTCCTCTAGCAAGCAGTGGGGTAAAGCCACAGGCTACAATCAAAACATTCAATGCCATCAATTACCACCAAGAAATATATCAACTCTTTGGCTAGGGACTTTGCCAGGAACAAACGTTACATAGGATAAACGTTTTCAGTACTGGAGTGTTGAATGAGCAATAACAAAGCATTAGTGTAATGCACAAAATGAAGACAGTTGACTATTAAAAATTGAATTTCTCTTTCTGAAGGGACAACACATGTCCTTTGATGGAAAATGCCATATTTTGCTTTAGGCTGACTGTAGAGTTAAGATCTGGTACTGTTAACTTTAACCCGAGCATTAAACCTCACCTCTGTCATTTACAGGTCATGGGATCTTCGGCTCAAACTGAAGTTGATGTGTAGATCCAATATAATTTAATGTGAAGATTAAATATTCACCTGTGATAAATAAGCTTGCCTTCATAAGGTACATTTAGCTTAGTGGAGTGCATACTTAGAAAGTGTTATCTCTTAGTCCTGTCTTCAGTGTTGACAGCACACACCTGTGCTCTCTCTCTCTCTCTCTCTCTCTCTCCTTATACTTAAGAAAATCATTCACTTAATAGAAACCCATTTCATTTTCAGATAATGTACAATATTAGAATGTATTGTTTCCATATTTTACTTGGGACTTCAGGTTTGGAAGAAAACATCCCCTTTGACATAAGTCATACTAAATCTTCCTTCCTAAACATGATAAAACGACTTTCCCTTGTCCAACTGAGGATTTTCCCTTCTTTCAGCCTTCTTAGGCCATGGCAAACTTCATCTTCCAGCAAGGAAGATGCTATTAGTCATCTGTAGATATACAGTTTATGTAGATGTGCAATTACCATCCCACAAATTGTAAAGTTTGGGTGGCTCTCCCTTTGGACTATCATCTGGAGTCTTCATTCTCTCCTGCTAAATCCTGATTCTGCACTTCACTGTTCTTGTCTTTAGTGCTACGCCCCCATGGTCTTGCTCAGTGTGATGTCAATAAAGTGGACTAACAATTCAGCATCAGGATACTTCTTGCATTTCTTGAAGGCAGCATGAGAACTTCATCACCAGATTTCTCTCCTCTGGAGAGAAGGCACCAAAGTAACACGAGTTCTGACATCAGATCTATGTGTTCTAATTTTTTCCTCCTAAATAAGCCAGAAATCTATACACACACTGTTAAAATCTGTATTAGAATGCTCACTGGCACACCTCCTTTCTTACACTGCCATCACAAAAAGACGAGGGAGCTCTCCCACCACAATGCTCTCTGTTTAGGGAAACTAGGTGGCAGTCCCATGATCACTGCCCTCTGATGATTTACTCTTAACCATTAAGAATTTAATTTTGGAGTCAACAATTCACAAGAAATCCAGTGGTGGACAATTTTTTTGTGTCATATAAAGGAACAATAATGACAATGTAGGTGGGGGAAATTTCACAAACTCCATTGCTAGATGAAGAGCTACAGGCAATCAATGGCTGCTGAGAGAGGGAGAATCAGTTTTCTACAGGAACAAGCTTCCTGATAGGGTTTCCAATCTCCAGTGGTCTTCTCTCAACACACACACACACACACACACACACACACCAGCAAGCCTAGATGAACTCAGTACGTTACACACCCACCCCAATAACAATAAAGTAGAGGTCTTGAATTTCAGAGAGGAGGCACACAGTAGTTGGAGGGGAAAATGAGTGGGTGGAATGATGCAAATATAGTATTTTATATATATTTGCAACAAAATTATCAAAATCTTGAAAGTAAAAAAATAAAAAAACGAGTCATTCTTAAGTAAAACTGAAAATAAAAGACACACTAGGAAGGTGCTCCTTCAATACTAACTGGGAAAGTGGAATGTGAGGTTAAGTTCATGGTCACTACCTTGAAAAAATTAATGGGTGCATGTAGATGGTTTTCCAAATAACTTCTCAGGTTTATAAGGCTTACTAAATAACACTGAGCCTCTCCCTTCTACAGGCATTCTCTACTCCCTTCCTCTCTCAGCCAAGACATTTTGTATCTTTATGAGGTTACTCAACCCATTCACTTTGAGCTAGGAAGTTAGCACCTGCCATGGGGAATCAGAATGTGAAATGTGATGAGAAAGCCCTGTGATAAGTGTCTGACCTGAGCAAACTAAAATAAAACCTTTGAGTAAATGATGGAAATGCAGCGAGCAGCGATAACCAACACAGAGTGCTGGGCCATCTTTAACATAACTGCAGGTAATTTCCGTCATGCTAAAAGCAGTCATGGCGTCTGTATACAATTCACAGAACAGCAGTGCCAGATGATGTCAGGAAATGTCCCCACCCCCTTTGCCCCTTCCTTAGGACACTGTAACAGGATAGTCTCCATGGGGGAAAAAAAGGTCAACAAGCCATCTCAGCAATAGAACCCTGTGGCCCATTTCTCATCTGGCGTAATAGTTCGCAGAGCAGCTTCCACACAATGCAGTGCCCTTGAAATCGCAGTAGCTCAGCACTGTGGTCAGTGCCAAAGAGCAAGATGAGAAATGGGGCTGATATAAATATTCAATTGGGAAGTTATGGCCAATCTCCTTGTACTGTGTGGTTAGTGCAACTCAACACTGCTCCACCTGGTCCCTACTGGCTCCCTCGTGTCTACCAGGGGCTGGCAGCTGGGAAGCAGGCTGGGCCTGGGAGACCTTTTAATTTGCGGTGTGATCGCAAGGGTAGGCAGAAGGGAAGATAATGCATGTGCTAGGATTCCATTACAGAATGGTCTCTTTCCAGCTGGGAAGCACTCTTGCCTGCCGAGTATTCAATGTGTCTGTTTGTTAAGATCCCTTAGAAGATGATTGACAGTTTGCAAACACTGGGTGCAAAATAAAATGCTGTGTTCTGCTCTGAAGATGAAGGTATTGGCAAAATAATAAGAATAAGCAAATGCAATGAATAACTTGTTAGATTTATGTGCGTTCTTGTAGCCCAGGCTGTAGACATTGAGCCCTGAACTCACAGTGTACCTGAGGACACCTTGACCTTATGATCTCCTACCTCCCAAGTTTTAAGTTTTCATTTTCCAAAACAAGATGACTTTGTAAATTCTCCATATAAGATACAAATAGCAGTTTCCAAAATTTGAAATAAGCATATAAAATGTAGGATGAGAGAAACCTTAGATCATGGTCTCAAGCATCTCTGCACCCAAAAGCATTTTAATAGTGCAGACATTCAGATGTGTCCTAAGCATGAGCATCTAAGGGAAACACAAGAGGTTTTATGTTTAAATCATCTAATAGTCTGGAAACTTGACCACAAGACAACAATGTCATTTGATTGATATTGTAAATGATGTTGGTCTTCATTTACAATAATATGCCACCTTGCCTTTCATTTTAAGGACACGGACCTCAACAATCTGTGGAAACTTGTCATTGATGAAGGAGAGAATGCACTGGTATGTGTTTCATCAACTAGAAGAGTGAGGGATGGTTAGAAAATGTAAGCTAGAATATTTCTACACAAATGGAGGTGCTAATTACAAACCAAATTATCTACTTATTAACATCGACTTGGAGGTGTTATTGCCAACTCTCTTAGATTTACAATGGGTTTATATTTTAGCACGTTCACTTTATATTTTTAAATACCTTAAGTAAAAATGCATTAAATACATATAATTAATGAATATGCTAACTTGAATTAGCCTACCTTAAATGTGAGGAGAATGCTTTTAGAGTTCATAGGTAGCCAAAATCAGGTGAGAGAAAGCTTAACTGTTGAATATCTTCTGTAATTCACTGATTATTATGCTGAAACTGAAATCATGGCTGTACAGGTGGCATGCTTTTACACCATTAGAAAGTCAAGAAATCATCTCCAGTTAAGCCATTACAAATCGGTGACCATCTATTTCCAAATTGTATAGCATTTCTTCCAAGTTTGCCACTTCCTTGCCTTTTTTCCATGCTTGGCTAGCTCTAGTCTATGCAGAGCAGGAACAAAGGCCAATGTTTTAACTTTCTCTCCCAGAGCCACACTTGCCTTGGAAGAACCAATTTTACTCTGGTAATTACAGCCCTGGCTAATTCCACTAAACCAGGTCTCCTATTTTCGCCATCAAGTCTTCCCATTTCTCTTAGTTAGAGCCATTCCCAAATTCCTTTTTCTTACTCATGACAAAACACCTGATAACTCTAATTTTTGACTTCATCCTTTAATTGATCCCCCTACCCCCAGAATTCCAAGTCCTTTCCACCTCTCCCCTAAATACTTGCTTTTCTCCAAACTTGCCTAATGCACCCCCAAGTTAAACCTGGTATCTTTTATTTTTCCTGAAGCATGGGCTTCCTGTATACCCTCTGTTATGTTCAGATGTCCCCTGTCCAAAGATTTCCTTCCCTGCCATCTTTATTTAGAAGAGAAGTCTATCACATAACGGATGCCAATCATCTCACACCATTTTATTCTTCTCTATGGCAACTATCACCCTGGCATAGTTTATGTGTTGTTTCTGTCTCCTCTCTTGCTCTCTCCCTCCTTCTCTCCACAATACATACTCCATGAGAACAGGGAATCTTGTTCATTGCTCTATCTCCAAAAGCTTGAATTGGGCTAGAGCTGAATTAACATTTGCTGGATAAACAAACAAAATTCCCACAACCAACATTGGACCTACTCAGCTAGACATAGTTGTTTCATCTTATCTCACTGTTTCACATTACAAGGTTTTAAAAAAGATTTATTTTTGTTTCATGTGTATGAGTGTTTGCTTGCATGTATGTATTTTCACCACCTCTATGCAGTACCAAGGAGGAGAGAAGAGAGATCTGGGTCTCCTGGATCTGGAGTTGCACACGGCTGTAAGCTACCTGTATGTGCTGGGGACCTTGTCTAGGTTCTCTACAAGAGCAGCATCAAGTGTTTTTAACTGCTGAGCCATTCCTTCAGTCCCAGCATTAAAAGCTTTTCTGTAGGTGCTGGAAAGATGGCTCAGCGGCTAAGAGTGCTTGATGCTATTTAGAGGACTTGACTTCTATTCCCAGCACCCATATCAGGCTGTTCACAAGTGCCTGTAACTCCAGCAACAGAGGATCTGAACCTTTCATCTGGCCCCTACAGGTATCTGCACTCATGTGCATGTACACACATGAACACACACTCATGCACACATGCTCTCTCTCTCTCTCTCTCTCTCTCTCTCTCTCTCTCTCNNNNCACACACACACACACACACACACAAACACACATAATCTACTGATTTTCTGAGACTAAAAACTATCTCTTTGTCCTACTCCTCTCAACTGTTAGGGACTCTGGGCTTGAAAAGGTGACAGATTTCATGCAAATAGTCACTGATATAATCTTCATCACAACCCATTTAAAAACACTGTAATTAGAATTCATAAAGGGACTTTAGGGTAGCTGCTTCCTAATTACTGATCTGATTTGGGATTTCATTTGATTTTGTCTTGTTCCTCCATTCTTTCTCTGCCTGCACTTTGTTATTTTCCAGTGACTTCCCAGACTACAGCTTCCCAAGGTCCACCTAATCCATAGGTAGTGAGCTTTATTGACTGGTTATACCCTTGTTCTTTCTTTATTAATGATTTTTATTGATCTCTACATTTTTCTATGTTCCCCTCCCTGCCTCTCCCCTCCCCCTTCAACCCTTCCCCAAGATCCCCATGCTCCCAATTTAGTCAGGAGATCTTGTCTTTTTCTACATCCCATGTAGATTAGATCGATGTAAGTCTCTCTTAGGGTCCTCATTGTTGTCTAAGAACTCTGGGATTGTGGTTGGTAGGCTGGTTTTCTTTGCTTTATGTTTAAAAACCACCTATGAGTGAGTACATGTGACAATATGCCCTTGTTCATTTACCATTTCCTTTTACCTGAAGAATCTTGACTTTGCCCAGGTATTCATCTCTCGCTTGCAAAGATCAATGCTTCTGTAAAATTAATCCAATATCAGTTCTAGAAAAAAGGAAACCTAATTCTGCTTCCAAATCAGTGGCCACTTCAGAAAACATCTTCAGGTAACTCAGTCTGTGCCCATGGAACCTAAGGCATACACTGGTTACCAGGGTGGATTCATCTTCATTCTTCTGCAAGAGCTTTCCATACCAAACCATCTCTTGGCTTTATGGGAATAAGGAGCACATCGTACCAAATTTTACTTCCGCCAGTCAAATCATTCTCGTAAGAGGAATAAGGGGCACATGGCAGATGGAAACTGTAGAGGGCAGGGTAGATAGAGACAAAGGAGACTGTTTCCTTGATGAGATCACTAAGCTCCTGGGTCAGCTATTGGAGGCCACTTCGTCTTTGGAATTCTAGATATGTGAGCAATAGGTAACAATCTCTATTTTTCAAAGCTAGGCGAGCCAGTTTCTTCCATTACTTGTATTTGAAAACATTTTAAGTGATAGCAACTAACTGTTCTTGGTTTCTTGACGTCAGGTTTGGCCATCAATTTCCAGGCTTTTTAGGGTCATCCTAGTTCTCGTAAACTTTTTTATGTCCTTATTTTGCAGACTTAGTTATTCATGTCATCTCCTGCAAGATAAGCACCCTTTGATGGTAATTATACATGTATTTATGTAGGTTGGTTTTGGTTATTCTTGTTATTTGTTTGTTTTCTGACCAATTTCAAATCCATCTTTCATTGGACTTCATATCTTTTCTGAACACCAATCAATACCTTCCATAGCTTCAATTTTACACTGTCATTATCAGGGATTTTTCAGATTCTTTTAGTTTTATACATTTATAGCTAAGCTCATTAGCTTCCTCCTCCCACTCATATTTAATTATATGGTTGGACTGAACATGTGAATCAAAATCATGTGTGTTCCTTCCAGCCCTAGTCTTTACTCAGTTAATCTATATCATTATGCATTCTGCCTAAATAAATTACAAAGTATCCACTCCTTTTGTCCTAATCACAGTATATAAACTCTTGCTAATTATTCACATAAATCATTTCATGAGGCTACATTTGGGTGCCCACACTATCACAAAGAATTTTAACTAGTCACTTTTCCCAAAGCGCACACCCTGTGATGGCTGCTCTGTCATCACATCCCCATGAAGGATAAACCACTTCATGTTTGTTCTTTTGTCTTCCCTGTACCTTTCCTCCCAGAATATCTTAGGAATTTCTTTTTTCAAATACATCCACAAACTATGTCACCTTCCTACCTAGACCTCTCTCCTCCCCAGTCTTAAGGTGCTATTCTGTGGTTACAAATCAAATATCTAATAAAAAACCTTCCGCATTTCTACATCAAGGCTAAGTGATAGGAAAGACTTGCATGATTTCTAAAATTTTTAAATTTTATGTGCATGGTTTCTGGGTACCACATAAATGCCTTGTGTTCTTGGAGGCCACAGCAGATGTCAGATCCCCTATAACTAGAGTTACAATTGCTTGCAAACTGCTGGGAATTGAACCTGGGTCTTCTGGAAGAAAAGCCTTTTTGCTTAATCTACAGGCAGTCATCTCTCCATGAGTATTAGAGACCCTGAGTTGTAAATTTATTTTGGCATATAATTTTGGAAAGACATAATCTAAGCCATGGCAAACATAACTATAACTGGCATGTATTTTTTGAGTTAAAATATTCTCATTTTATTTTCACATTCTACCTCTTTAGACTTTTATTAGAGCTATTAAGTTAATCTTAACCAATATTAATAAATAAAAGCTCTGTAAAATGTATATTTCTTTAATTGTCACTGTTGTGCACAGAAAGCTTTCTTAAACTCAGAGTTAATTAATTATTCCTGTTTGTTGAGACAAGGTCTCATTCAGTATGACAGGCTTGTCTTGAACTCATCATAACCCTTCTGACTCAGCTTTGGAAGTGAAAGCATTCTTGACTTAAGTTCAGAATTTAAATGCTGTATTTAAAACAAATGAATATAGTAGTGTGTGGATCTCATGATACTATTTAAGACACTACCTTAAAACATAGCATATGCTAAATTTCAGAGATTTCCTCAATCATTTCTATGCCGCAAAATTATCCTGCAAAAATAAGGATTGCTTGAATTTCCACTGTGTTGTAGACAAAACCTTTCCTTTATTCCTTTATTTGATAAATACCTGAGCACGTAGACCTTGGACTTTTTTACCAACAAGATTGACAAATTCTCTGTGCTTTATGGGGCTTGTGTTTTAGTGTGGGATTTGGGAAAGAAAACTGCACTTACTTCTAATCTAATTACTGCTGGCTTTGACTATTTCACGATGAGCTATCTCATGGTGGGGATACAATTCAAATATGAGCGCTATTGATGAAGTCATACACAAACACTCCATGGGAAATGTGGCTTTCTAGTGTGAATACGGGATCATCAAGGCATAATTAGTAGAATTCAGACAGACTGAGGAGAAAGAAAAAGGTATCCAGATGAGAGGATAAGTGAGCCTTACAGCACAAGCCAGTGAAGGCAGTGCTTTGAAGAGAAATGGGAATAATAGGCTAACTTGAATTTCAAATGCATACTTGAGAATACCAAAAATATTGTGAGCATAGTTACAGCTTTAACAAAAGCTTATGAAGCATTCTGATTAATACATATTTATAATGTACAATGTGATTAAGCAGTTTGCATGTGCACCGAGTAATGATTAACTGAGTGAAGATGGCATTAGTTATATAGTAGAGCCTAAAGCCTGACGTCATGGAAGTCCAAAGTAGAACAGTGGAGAGTGGAGATGTAGGAGAGTAGTGAGGAATGGGAGACAAATCAACAGGTGCAACACTGCTGTTCTATAAGAAAAGTAAGTTGTGGAGTTCCAGGACACAGCGGGGTAAATACAATTAACAATGACACATTACATAGCTACAGGCTTTGAAAGCCAGGCCATGGAATACTATAGGGAGACATGCGATGAAAGTAAGTCTTTGTAAGAGACTAATGTAGATAATCTGTGCTAGTGCTCTTTTTAAAATGCAGACAATATTGACATAAGATGTAGGAAGCTGGTGCAGCAACTCAAGCAGGAAGTTAAGTGGATTTTGACTAATGTGATGACAGAGTTAAAAATACATGGAAGGCATTAGCCATATTTTGACTAAAAGTATACAACTCAGTCTTTCATATAACTTATTTCATATTCACTGAGCACATTTGCTGCGAGTTAGATCAACTTATTTGGCACATAAAGTTTATTATGTATCTATGAAGTAACTGGTATATTATTTGTCACTAGAGCCATGGGTAAAGAGCCCCATCTTTCAAGCTTACTCTGGCCACAGGTATCAAAGAAGGTGTTTAGAAGAGCACAGAACCAGAGCAGTGAGTGGTCTCTGTAGCAGAGAGGAGAAGCAGTTGATTTGGGGTTTTTAGGGTGAGTCAGCCTAGGTGTACTAGTAATGGCGAGCTAAACAGTTCTGAGGTTTTGACCAGAGATATTTTAGAAAGTAGAAATATAGGTATCTTCAAAAGCCAATATTGTGTAAAAGTATAATTCATTAAGTTTCCTATCAGTCTAACTATTTTTGCATCATGGAATTTGGGCACTAATTTTGATTAGCAACAAATCACCAGCTCGGTGTGAGGTGATAGGCATATACATGTGTCAACTTGGGCTCTTCGCTGCCTGTGTCAAATACACCATAGTAAGAATTATTTTAAACAATTTAAAACTGAAGAAATGAATGTGGAGAGATGAATGCAACCAAACACAATGATCAAAATAGCATATCAGGAAAATACATGCTGAGCTCATGTAGGATGAACATGGGCAAACTGAAGCCCAGAGGCAAGAAAAGAGATTGTTGGGGTGTTGCAAAGGACAAGGTCAAAGTCTACAAGAAAGGAAAGGCAAAGGACTGGGAGCTAGGTCGGAAGCTGTTTGGCCAGAACTTGGAAACTCATTAGATACGAACAAAGACAAGTCAGAAATAATTCACATTGCAGACTTGATTGCCAGAGAGGAAGAATTAAACAAAAGAAGAGAAGAGAGCTTTTTCAGTGAATGAAGAATGATTTGGTCTGGGGGTGTTCTTAGGAGGGAGTCTCAGCGAGCAGTTGGGGGCCTTGGGGAATGACATGAATTATTTCAGTTCGGTTCACTGTTTCGTGCTCTTTGACCCCTTGCATGTGCTTGATCTCTGCTTCTAATTAGATTTTCAGATCTTTGACAATACATACTTGCATTCTTGAGTACACAGTTACTAGATCTCTTTACGTGACAGACACTGTGCTGGGCACTGTGGAATCATTGGAATTAATCTATCCATAAAGGTTTGCTTAGAAAAAGTGTAGCGGTAATTGCATTTTTCTCTAAGAGACATTAAAAGCTCAATCAATTAAACAGATGGAAATAATATAAATGTCCATCAAATTGTGTATGTATAGACAAATTGTGTTACTGTTGCCTGCTATAACAGCAACAACAAAAGGATGAGCCATCGGCACACGCCTACAACATAGAGGAGCCTGAGTAATTGTAAAAAGAGATGCATAATTGGAGAAAGAAGAATAAACTACTAAAAGGCAGAGGCAAACTTTTGAAGCTGATGAGTAAGTTGATAGTTCTCATGAATGCCCTTATATAGCATGTGTTCTGTTAGGTACTTTAAATACATATGTTTACTGAATCTCAATAAAGTTGTGTTTAGCATCAAACATTAAACTTATCTTCTTGTAATGAGTTATGTATGAAGTTTAATTATCTCCTTTAGTGTATTTGTGTTTAGGGATACTATAAAACTATAACATATATGCAAAATTTTATTTTAAAAACTAAACATTATAAATATAAAAATATCAATTAAAATATAAACATTCTAACTGACTGACTCTATTCAAAGATCAGTAGATTGTAACTTTGAAAAAGGATGAGACATTGGATCAAATCTATCAAGCTTTCAAACCACTCAAAGCTAAGTGAGGGGGTCAGTGTGAACTGGAGTGTGGTGAAGGAGGCAATTCTCACACATCTGTCGAGAATGTAAAACAGTGCAGTCCATTTGGAAGGCAATGATGTGGTACCCAGTAAAGCTGAAAATGTGCTTATATTGCTAATGATTACAATACCAGTTTTCAATTTTCTGTTAGAACATTTCAAAATACTGGCACACATTTACATCTTTGGCATAAATGCTGAGGTTTCAGACTTCAATAGCTTGCTTCCTCATCCTAGGTTTATACTTATTTCTTCTCTGTACCCTTGCAAGTCCTCTATTCATTTTATACGGTCACTCGTGAAGCCTCTTGTATCTTAGCATCTCCCTTTGTCTTCCTTATTCCTTCTCCATACACCTACTCCCATAAAAGGCTAAGATTTGTCCTTCTGCTGAGCCAGCTTGTCTCTGGGATCAGGAGCAGCCTGATACTGGGCATGAAGAGATGGCAAATTTGCTGTGAGAGCCACAATATAAGAAACTCCACTCCGGCAGCATAGTCACTGTGGAAGAATAGAAGGCCAAGGGCCAGGCAAGCTAGATAGGGAAGGGAGAATTCCAAAGCCTTCTGTACAGATGGGCCAAAAGTCCACCGGAACAGAACACTCACTCATCTTAGTTAGAGGAATATTTTATAAGTGCATAATTTCTATTTATCATTGCTTCATGGAAATGTTTGAAATATTTAGTTCACAAAATGCTTTTTATTAAACATACTTGTTCTGATACTTAAAATGCTTACTAAAACTTGTGTTACATAATAAACGCTGATTCCACACAGTAAATCCTTAGATTCCTCCTTTCTCTTTAAACAGAAAAATTAGTCTGTTAACACTATTTATTTGTAAAAGTAGAGATTTAGGAAAAATTAAATATTCACCTAGAAAAGAATTCATAAACACAGTGGAATGTTATACGGTGGCAATAAAAATTGGGTAGGTTTACACGACTTCATACAAATAAAAGTAAAGAATGTAATGTTAGATCAAACAGAAAGGAGAATTGTATATGCCATTTTATAGATCTGTGCATTTGAAAATCACCAAAAGGATATTTGAAAAGAAAACAACATTGTTTCTAAGTCAATGAATATGTGCTAAAATAAGTTAACAATAATAAAATAAGTTAATGATAAAATAAGTTAATATAGGTTAACTTCTAAGTTCAGGATAATTTTTTTTTCAAAGAAAAGGGGCATGGATATCTCAGGATACATGGGTTTCTCACAGACTCTCTCTTAGAGAGTTAATGTCTAAGAAGAACATAGAGAACATGACATGTAGGTAGAAAATGGACATACAGATGTACTAACTGAAATATCATGAAGAAAGAGAAAAGGGTATAGTTTAAAAACACAGATAATACCCCTCTCAAAGCAAAAACAAATTATTACTAAAATGATATTTTCATGTAAAAATAAACATAAGAAAGTATTAGTCCTGCATACACAGAGCTGCATTAAACTCCTCTGTAATAAGAAATAGGGAGCTGCTCATTTGTCATAGAGACTGTACTTCCCACCCTAATTTAATTCCTCAGCTGTGAGGTTATGAGCACCAGGAGATCATGTGGCTGGTTGTAGCTTTATCCTGCTTAAGCTATCATGGACACGGTTCAGTTCTTAGCTGTCCCTCCAGTACACACATCTTTTAAAGCCGATCTTTTCTAATTCACAGTTAGCTGTTAGTAAAAGAATCAATAAACATGGCTCCATCCCATCCCATAATATGATTCCCAGATTTCAGAAAAGTCCAGACTCTGCAATTTCTTTACTCTCAATGTCACTTAGAAGCCGGGCAGGGTCATCCAAATACGAGAAAACTAAAATGATGAATAGCATGTCTACTTATGAGAGTCCATATTAAATAAAACATACTGTAACCCAATTTAAGGCAAATGGAACAAATTCAAAACACTGCGGCTTGCCACAAGCTCCATGTATTAAAACTTATCCTGAATGTGATATTACTTGATTTATTTAGATTCCATGGCATGTTTGGATTAGCATGCTGGCCATCTCATCACCTCTTCCTGACATCTATGTAATCTTTGGATAGAAGACCTAAGCCGGTTTGAATGATATTTCTACAGAATAAATGATTCCAGGTGCAATTATAATCAGCATGTGGAGGGAGCATCAATAACCCTTCTATATGACACTACTGCTGAGCATATCCACAGGCAAGCAGGCAGCAAAGGCAGAGGCGCTACTCTGATCTATTGGTCTGTTCTTGTATGGCATCATGTTTGTACTTGTCTTCCCTGGAAAGATGTACAGCCTAAGGACAAATCAAACAGAAGGATGAAGCTTCTGCCCATCTTATTTCTTAGTCAAGAACCCTGATGTGGAAGGCAAGCTGTGACGATAGTAGTAAGAAGTGTGAGCCAGATAAAGCTGTTACATTGTATCTCATTCTGTGGACTAAGCTCAGCTCCCAAAATGCGGCAGGACTTACTCTTCTTGGACTAAACTGAGTGTCATAAGAAACCGAGTTGTCATGGTTCCTCTTCCAGGACTCACATGAACTCTAACAGGTGGTGTATCATTCCAATGCAGCCAACTCTAGAGAAACCTTTTTGCCACTAGATTAGAATAATTGATTGGTGGGGTGGCAGGGAGTTTACATAGGTGCTCAGTTTGTTTAAGGTCATCAACATCATCTCTTCCTTTAAAACGGTTAAAGTAAAAGCAAAATTCTAGATTCCACTCTGGGAGTCTAGTCTTGGAGCTGGAGAGACGGCTGTTAAGGCAGCAGTTAAGCATGCCTGCTGCCCTTTGGGAGGACTGGAGTCTGGTTCCAGGCACCCATGTCAGGTGACTCACAACTACATGTAATTTCATCTGTGAGGCATCTGACACCCTCCTCTGGCCTTCACAGGTACCTGCTTGTGTGTACACACACACACACACACACACACACACATTACACAAAATAAAAATTAAATGACTTTTTTAAAGTTCACCTGGGTGGGCAGAAAGGACAGCACACCTGGGGGTCAGGTGTTCCTCCTCAGCTATCCTCTTTTTTAGATGAATACACAACTTGGTCTCCTCTGCACATCAACTTCCTTCTGTAAATAAACCCAATAAAGTAGTTCTTGTGCTGCCTAGCAAGGAAGAGAGAATGAAGACAGATGTGTATTAGGAAGACACGCTTAAAGTGTAAGTTGTATGCAGAATATTGCTATGTGTTATTTATAATATTTGTGATAATCTGATCAGAAAATGTTTTCCAGGAGGCCACCCACCTTCTACAGATTTCCATCTTCACGTTTCATGTGCCATTGATCAACTCTTTCTGCAATGATGGTGATGAATGTTTAGTCTCGTTACTACAGAGATGAATGGATGAGAACACATCCTAAATTGTGGAAATTTTTGCCTCGTAAATTATGGTGATTTATTTTTCTTGACAGGTTCTCCCTATGTAGCCCTGGCTGACCTGAACTTGTAATGTAGAACAGGCTGGCTTTGGACTCCCAGAGATTCACCTGCCTTCTTAGGTGCTGGGATTAAAGGTGTGTGCCATCATGCCTAGTAAGCGGAAGTTCTGATTTTTTTTTCCTTTTGACGATGCTCTGTACACAAGAACTATAGCCCTGTTTAGTGATTTGTAATGTAGAGTTATTTGCCCAACACATCCCTGTTGCTTCTCCAGTACAATAAATCGTCTAAAAAACACAATCCTCATAGTTTACACTGACAATATTCTCATCTTTTGCAATTACAAAAGGCAACAGAATGTATCCCTAGGCAGAGTGTGATTAAAAGGAATATATCTTCTGAATTTTTAATGCAGGACAGCCTTGATTCATTAGCACCCTCTCTTAAGGTATTTAAGGCTAAGTACCAGAGGTATAAGATGGAGAAATCTGTGTGCATGTCCTATACGATGTTGAAACTACCTATGTTACCATGGTTGCCTATTCCTGGGCTATACTTTGTTCCTTTCCAAATGACAGAAATCCTTCTGGTTTAGACAGTCTATAATGTTTTATTTCGATTATTCTTTTACTCTGAAATACATGAAGAGGTGACAGTCTTTATGGTTTATCTGTGTATTGTCTTGTATTTTAATATTATTTTCATGAAAGATGAAAGCACCTCATTCACTTATGTATGTTCATCTGAAAGTGTCTTCATCGGAGGTACCAGAGGAGTGCCAAGTTTTGTAACCAAGAATCCATTTCTGACAAAAGAGCTCACAGCTTGGCTAGGAAGATCAATCAAAGGCTGGCAAATGAAAGATGACACCAGGTCCCACATCACAGAGGCTGAGTAAAGAGGAAGAGACAAGATGTGTCCTGGGAGCCCTAAGGGATAAAACTATCGATGTCACCCGAAGGAGAAGGACGGATAACAAAGGCGAGTCGGAAGTAAAGGTACACATACATTGCAATGGGAGATATCAACAAGGAAAGCAGGTCTCCTTTTTAAAACAACATGTTGGGGGCCCCATGCCTCACTGTCACAGAGAGAAAAGCTGGATTACATGCAGTTAGAATAGCACCAGTGGAATTTAACCCCTCTACTCAGTTACTGTGAGTCTGTGGAGGCTGGAATTTCCGGAACCACACCCCAAATCTCAGAATTTAAGGAACTGATGAAAGAAACATTCAAACGCTTGCGTATAATTCGACCCTTTTTTCAAGAGGAAAAGAGTATCCTCTTTCTGTATCTAAGCAGACACAGCGCACGGTCCAGAGACAAGAAGGTCAGGCCAATATTAGACTGTT
The DNA here is from genome assembly GCA_001685075.1 of Bramus lutescens. NCBI lineage: Eukaryota > Metazoa > Chordata > Mammalia > Rodentia > Cricetidae > Bramus > Bramus lutescens. The sequence continues at coordinate 24,346 of LOEQ01003833.1, forward strand.
TACAACTGTGTAAAATAACGAGGAAAGTTGTGCCAGTAAATTCTCATTTCTTCAGAAATCATTGCTCTCAAATGAATCGTTTTATCCATTTTTAAGCATATTCCAAACAAAAATTTATATTATTCTTACCAGTTATTGGCAAAATTATAAACCTTATAACTTTCTACCCCTGGGATACATCCACAGATCATCATTTCTCTTTCTTTCCTGGTCTGTGTGTGAGGTGTGTAAATGTATACATATTCAGTGGGTTTACTGCAGGGGTGCATGTGTGGGTGTGCACGTGAAGGTGACGTTGACATTAACTTTGGGCATCTTCTCTTCCGTTATCTTGTTTTATGAGCTAGGTTCTCTCATCAGATATGAGATAGGCATTCAAGAGCTAGCTGTCCAGCTGGTCCACTGCCCTTGCTCTCCATAGTCTCCCAAAGATGAGGCTACAGTCAAGTGTTGCCACAGTGACAAAATTTTAATTGTGTGCTGGGGATTTGAGCTCAGGTCTTCATGCTTGTGCCACAAGCACTTTATTGACTGAGCCATCTGCTTGGTCCCCCCATAATTTATATTTTAATTCCTCATTATAACCATTTGGTGTCCTTGTTTATACAACTGTGCTCAGTGTCTGCAACACTATTTTCCTGGCTGATCTGTCCAAAACAGAAAGTGCTCATCTTGAAAAAAAAAAAAACCTTCATGTTTATGTTTCAAATTTCATAAAATGTATAGGTATACTGGATTTCCAGTATATTTTAAATATATTAGAATAGATGTACACTAAAATTTTCTATGTGCATATAGTTCATAGCATGTTGATAAACATCCAAGTAAAGATGAAATCAAGATTAAAAGCTGCAAAAAGGCAACCTTGTAGAAAATGTTTTTTGCTCCTGAGCATTTTTGCCACCACAATGAACATATGTTCAATGTTACAGGAAAAATACCACAGTGTAATGCCAAAAATAACTTCCATTAAGCATGCATAGTTCTGAGCAATTAGTGTATGTGTGGTACTGTGGTGGGCATTGTGGGGACAGGAGATTTGTGTGACGTCTAGCAGTCTAAGCATGTGCATAACAAAGCTGAAGTATCAGCCACAGCTGTCGCATTTCCCTGGTTAAAAAAAAATGTGAGCTGCTGCTCAGACCCACACAGTAAGGACAGGCTCTTCTGAACACACCCCTACTGTGCATTCCAGCCTGCCTTGGAAGGGAGGCTCAACTCTGCAGAGTTCTGATAGTAGTCTGTAGGTTCAGAATGTATACTAACCAATGCCAGCTGCTAAGGATGCTAAAGAAAGCTCACAAGCAGCACTAATGCCAGGGTGTGCTATGTCTTAAGCATCATCATGTTAACTGGCAAACACAAAATACAGGGGAGCAGTAGATACCATTCAACATTCTGGAAAAAAACAGAGGACTATAAGGAGTATTTTTTTTTCTTTTTACAAAAGAGTATCATGCACTGCCTACAATACAGATCAGTGTATTAAGTATCACAGAGCACACAGCTCAGAAAAGTCCCATATGTATATGACATAAGATTAAAAAGTCACTCTGTGAAAAGATCCCAATTTAATTTACGAAGCTTGTTTTCATGTCCTAGGTTAGCTCTTGGTACTGATTTGTGATATTAGGCAAATAGTTAATGTCTCTGAGCCTCGTTTTGATCATCTGATTATTGAGTTGCAAATCAACCCACTGTGAAACATGGCTCCCTTTCCTCTCTTTAGATGCCATATAGGAGCAAGAGGTCAAGTGAAAAAAGAACCCTACTGTGAGACAAGGTGTTGAAGTCAGAGCTTGGATCTCTGCAGCCCATCAAATACTGTGCAATCCATTTAAGCTGTCTGTCCTTAAGAATTCCACATGAAAGCTGAGTAAATATGTTCTAAATGATTTCCGGATGCCTTCTTTCTGAAATGCACTTATTTTTGTATTTAATTTTCAAATGACATATCATGGCAGACATCAACTGAAGACAATAATCACAGCTGATACAAGGGCCAGAACAGGAACAACGACAACAAACTGCATTATTAGCACATTGTTCTACAGTGTTCCACAGGAAGAACAGGTGCCAAGCATTTGCCCAAAGCCATCCTTACACCCACAGTGACATAACTACAATGCACAGCTGGCTCCAGACATCTCCATTCATAAACTTCATGAAGCTCAGCTTGAGCCCCAGAGCGAGATGGCACCTAATCCTACTCTCTCATTTATGTGCATGCCATGATTTCTGGAGGGGAGTAGAAGGATATCTTAAAAACACGCAGTTTCGACTTTTGCTTTACTGTGTTTATTGCCAAGAAATTTATAATAGCCAGGATGGGTATTATTAGCAACGAAACAAACCTAGGCACACATTTTTATACACGTGAAGCTTTTCTTCTGTCTGACATCACTCTAAGGTCTGCACAGTGCGTTGTCTTTTCCATGTGATGAGAACAACACAACCTTGCTGTTTCTTAAGTCCCATATCTTGCACAAAGACCCATTCTTCCAGGAATAAGCTCTGTTTTCCTCTTTAACCAGCTGTCTCCAGTTAACGAATTAGGAAAGGCCTTGCCTTTTTCTTGCCGCATTGCCCGAGTCAACATGAGAACTCAGGAAAGGGTGCTGATTTCCTCTATAGACTCTCATGTTCCCTTGTCACACTGTCTTATGTGTATGTCTGCACCCTCTTTTATGATACATTTCTAGAGATGCCTTATATTGCTTAGGGCCTGGAACACTAATTAGTTAACCAATGAAAATATTGATTGATCACCTACAAAATGCCAATCACCATTCTGAGTAAAAGTGAGATAGCTGGGCACAACAGGAGACTATGCCACCCTTTAGAGGCATATGTAGGCAACAGGTCAGGAAAGTAGTTATTTTGCCAGAATGGCAAGTTTTTATGAAAAAGAAAACTGCATCCAATATTAACACTGCTGATCCAACACATGCTTCGTATTCCTCGTGGACCTTGGTCTTGAATCTGGTACAGGAATTGACCATGAGATCAGAGGGAAAGGAATTCAACTAAGGAAGAAAGCCTGCAAAAAGGCCTTGAAAAGAAGTGTAGACATCTGGAAAGTTCAAGAAAAAGTCAGGAGGCCTGGGAACTTGAAAAAGTCAGTAGTGAGAAGAGTGAGAAAAGGGCCGACACATGGTGGGAACATAGACTGGCCTTGTGTCCAAGCTGCGGCAAGCTGTTGGCCATTTACTCCTGGAGATATAAGGACCTGCTACCCAGCTTTAAACAGGAAATAGATAGGTAAGACATGGCCTTCATATCAGGACTAAGACATGGATTACTCTGGAGTTCCACTTATCAACATAATCATGGAGTTTCTTGAATGACTTCCATGACAGATGTCTGAAGTTTACTAACCCTCACTAGTGTGGCTAGTGAAGAACTGGTTTCCATAGCATACAAGTCTGGGCTTTTGAAATAGGATGTTACTAGCTTCGTGCCTTTCCATCAGGTACTTTACTTTCTGAGCTGGTTTGCACATCTGGAAGTTAGATTATAAGACATTGCAAACAGAATGAAATGAGTTCTTTTATAGAGAAAATTCAAAATGAAAAAGACCAAGAAATGTAAGTTTCCCTTCATTTCTAAGACATCCTATAAATGAAGAAACACCCATTTTAAATTGATGTGTAATGCCAACTGTCTCCAATAACTACGCACATGATCTTTTCACCACAAACAACTAATGAGATCTAATCGAATAGAATGTTCTCAAAACATTGACTGTCAGGCGATGTAGGAAAATGATGCCTGAATGCTAAAGAGCAAATCCAGGGAGGCCCATAATTCTGGAAATTGTCAGATGACTGTGCAGAAAAGGAGAACCACGATAGAGACATGGGAACTGTGTCTTCCCAGTTAAACCTGGAACAGCAAGCTGCTGGGTGCTCTGCACATGGGATGTCCCTCACATCACTATCTCACCCCAGCTTCCAGTATGGAGAGACATAGGACCACACTTTGGGCCCTAAAATAGATGTCAAGCAAGAAGCATAGTTGTACCTAAGCAGCATGATGAACAGAAAAACCGGCAGGACTTGAGATTATCATCAGGCCAGACATTGTAAAGGGAATCATAAGATTTAAGCTGGAGATGGAATGGGGAAGATCTTTGGAGATGACAAGCTGCCCAAACACGGTACCCTGGATGAGCCCTCCTTCAGCAGCAGAAGTCGGTGGAGATAGGAACAAACGCAGTCTACATAGTAATGTGTCCAAATACACGGCAAAGACGCCAGTCACAGAAACCATTAACGCTACACAAAACGTCCTTTATCCAAGCCGAGAAAGCTGTGTAATATGGTATTTAAAAGAAGGACACAGGATTCTTTGCGACCGAGGAAGGAGCATGAAGGGCAAATCTTGGAACTGGTCTTTTTTGAAGTCATTAAATGGGTGTGTGCAGATTTTTTGATAATCCATAAAACTTCACTTCACATTTATGATATGCACACTTTTCTGGGTGCTATTACACTTCAAAGACATAAAACCAAACAAACTACATACTGTAACCAGTTTACATTACCAGAAAATGTTTGTTTTATTTCGTTTTTAAAGTAAAAACATGGGCTCCTTACTCTTGACTCTGTATGAAATTATAAAAGACTAAAAAGACTATTTCACAAAATAAGTATATAAAGAGGTAAAATTCAACACTGAGGCACAGGAGACAAGCATTTCTGTTCTTTGTCTTGATTGTAAAAGGACACAAGATAGGCAAACATCTTCCTGCTTTAAAGGGCCATGAGTTTGGACCTGGAATATATTTCTAGAAGTTCATTCTACAAATATAAAGAATTATTGTATTGCATATATATATACTTTATAATATTGTATTATAATACTGCATAATATATGTGCAGGGTTATCCACATATATGTTCAATGGACTATTTTTTTCCATGAGAGATGCTGAAAAGAACAGAAATATACCCTTAAGTGAGGAAATGATTATATAAACTATTAAGTGCNCACATATATGTTCAATGGACTATTTTTTTCCATGAGAGATGCTGAAAAGAACAGAAATATACCCTTAAGTGAGGAAATGATTATATAAACTATTAAGTGCTATGTGATATATTATGCAAGTAATTTTCAATTTTATAGTAAGTTATTTTTAGCATAGTATAAAGTATAAAAACTCCAGATAGAAAGTTAGTATTCAGTAACCTAAATTTGTATACATATCAGAATTCCAATATATGCAGTATTATTTCAAAATATATGAAGAGATGGGGCCAAATTATGTTTATTTCTGAGCAGAGTGGTTCTGCTTTTAGTTTAATCAAGCGCATGTTTTCTAGAAAGAACATGAAATACTTTATTGACAACTGATTTAAAAATGCATCCTGCTGTTGCTGTTTTTTTTTTATGAAGTTTCATATTATTTTTAACACAAATAACAGCTGTGTTCTGCTCCAGGGGGATCTGCTGCCTTGAGACAAGGCGCCTCTCACTGCTCAGAATCTTCACTCACAGTGCCTTCCAAAGAACAAAAGTAGGTGTTCAAAAAATATTGCATCAAAAATCATCTGTCTTCTATAATTACACTATAAAAATGAGGCTGACATCAAACAGTATTTGGCTGCTTGTATGTAAAAGTGAAAATAAAGTCTGCCTAACTTCACAGCATATGGTCTAACCACAGGACCCACTCTGTCTTTTAGTTGGCTGAGGAGGGCAGAAGGTCAAGAGAATGGGGATTGTGGGGGCAGGTGAAGCGAGAGGAGCAGAAGACAGGGTTTAAGGCTCAGCTCTATGTCTAGGGCTCCAACTCCAGCCCTGATACTTTGATCTTCTTCCAACAGCCTTCTCTTCCCTCAGGATTTAAAGCTGAAGGAGGTAAACTCCAACAAGAAGAGAGGTGAGTCGGCACCTGGGGGTAATAATTTAACCACTTGACTGGGGGGCTGAGGTCCACTTTGAAGTGGACTGCAGGGGAGCACATAGAGGAAAGGAGAGCCCGGGGCCTGCAGAGGGCTGTGCCTACACTGGCAAAGTGGGGAGACTTCACGGGAGTGGGGTCTCACCTGATGGATAGAATGAATTAACATCTTCATACTTTAGGGAGGAACTGCAGGGGAATGCCTTCAGAGTCCAGCTGTGCTTTTCCCTTTGGAAAATATTGTTAATATTCATATAAACTGCCATTCTTTTAAAAACTTGCTTAGTAAGAGTTATCTAAGGTCCTTAGATTAAATATATATAAGGTCCTAAGGCTAAATACATAGAGCTTTCAGTAACACTTTCTTAAAATAGTATGCTTTCTCCTTACCCTCTTCATACAACAGAACTCTCTCTAAAGTTTAAATCAAATTGAATAAACACAATGTAAAATTTGTGGTTAAGAAACATCTATCTGGGTATGGTGGTCTACACCTAGAATCCCAGTCATCAGGAAGCAAAGGCAGAAAGAAAATTCAAATATTATAATACGGTATTTTTAAGGTCAAAGAACACTCTCATTTTTACCCTGATAATATTTATATGAATCTAGTAAAATTAAAATGTTATTTAGCCTTAAAATAGAAGGAGATCCTGCCATTTGCATCAATGTTTATGAACCAAGAAGACATGATGTTAAATGAAATGGGTGCAGAAAGACAAATTACTATAAAATTTCCTACATACTTTAAAATGTTGACTAGAAATGGAGTAGAAAGATGGCAACCAGAGATGAGCAGGAAGCAGATGAGGAGATGGGTGCCAAAGGATAAAGCTGCAGCTATACAGGATGAATAAGCCCAGAGATCTAATGTACATCGTGAATTTTATACTTAACAATATTGTATCATACTAGTAATTTGCTAAGATCATAAATTCTAAGTGGCCAGTCCACCAAATAAGCCAAACAACAACAAAAAGACACAAATGAAGAAGATGCTAATTGCCTTGAGTATAATACACCATTTCTCTCTCTCTCTCTCTCTCTCTCTCTNCTTCATGTTTATTACGTATACAGCAAAACTATATTAAAAATACTGTTTTCTTCTTCTAGGTCATTTCAATAGCTAGTAAAAGGCACAAGCCTTTAGGGTTTTAAAAGTCTCCCAACACAACTATAATTTAGCATATTGCTAATATTTGAAAACCAGGAGGCTGTGGATGTCTCAGTGGTGGAGTGCTTGCGGAGAATTTACAAGCCTTTGAACTCGATTCCAGAACCATGCTAAAAATCAAGCTCTGAGAAAGAATAGTAATATATATGTATGACGTTAGACATGACCCAAGTGTCTTCAGCGTTGCTCATCTTTGTTGGTTCAATTTCTGTAATCAATTCAGTGAGGTCATAGGAGCAGATAATAATGCTTGCCTAAGTATGTAGATAAATCTGCACCTCTAAGAGTTTTCCACTAACTACAATTCAAGAAAAATAAAGAACACATTTCTAAAATACAATGTGCTACTGTGTGCTTTTAGCATTTATTTCTTTCCCTAAATACAATTCTAATACTCTAGAATGCTATTCACATTAAAATATAAGTAGATTCTTCAGTATGAAACAATATGTACCAACATGAAGTACACTGTGCCTTGTTATAATTTGTTTTGTGTGTTTCGTTGAGACAGAGTTTCAGTCTGTAGGCCAGGATGACTTGAGCTTACTATGTAGACCAGGCAGGCCTGGAGCTTGGGGTCATTCTCTGCTTCTGCCACTGCCCCCTGAGGAAGAGGATTACATCCTTGCAGTCAGTGAATTTACCTGCTGAGCCTTCTTTCCAGCCCCAGGTGAGCTTTCTGCTACTGTGACCAAGAGCAACTTGGGAGGTTTATCTCAGCTTTCAGGTTCCAGTATGTCACCCACAAAAGGAAGCCAAGACAGGAGCTTAGTTCCTGCTTCCAGGAACTGAAGCTGAGACAACACAGGAACACTGCTTGCTCTTCTTGGTTTGCTTGCAGACTTTTGCATACATCCCAGGCCCACCTCCCTAGGTATGGAGCTGCCCTCAAAGAGCTGGGCCTTCCTAGATCAATTAACAATCAAGACATGCCCAGCATGTGCACAGGCTAATCTAATGGAGACAATTACTCAGTGAGGTTCTCTTTTCCCAGGAGTCTAAAGTTGCCAACTAAAGCTAACAGTAACAACATACTATGATATTATGAAAATTTTATATATTACGTTTCCATTAATGGCTAATTTGGATATTTCACCATCTTGGCAGTTGTGGATAATGCTGATTTCCTCCCTTGCATAGTGAGCCAGCCTCCAGTGTCTTCTTTGCCAGCAGGAGCTAAGTTTCTTATATATAACCTGACAGCTACACAGAGAGATCTAAGAACATGGAGCTACCGATTCTATTTTACTTACAATTAAATCCAGATTGGAAAGGGATTTCACAAAATCAAAGTCATGCTCGTAAAGGTAAACTTTGTTTTTTCACTACTTAGCAAGGAATTAAAGTGGCTCTTCACTGAAAATGCCACAAACCTCCTAGCACATTATCAAAACCAGCATTAAACCACTTACCAACTGAACCCAAATCAACCATAAATAACAAACACAAGGGAACGAAAGAACTCTGGACTGATGAAGGCTGAGAGTAATTCTCAGCTCATTACTAACACAAGTGATTAGTAGATGCTAGACCCTGTCACAAAGGTTTTGGTTGTGTAAAGCGAAAGAAACCTAGGAACAAATGAGATCAGTAATGTTGACATTACATCATTTCAGAATGGGTTATCTAATGTTCAAACAGTAATGGATCTTCCCCAAACTTCCCACCAACATGTGGAATATTCACGCTCCAACTTAGTCACTTTGATTTCCAGTTTCACTGTGACTTGAGAATGCTTTTGTTATTGCAACCTTTCCTATTTTGTCTGCAACCAAAATCCTGCTGAGATTTACTCCGTCTTATGTATAGATACTATAAACCACAAAGAAGTATTTTGTAACCCTCACACAAATCATGCAGGAGGCCAAGACTGCACAGACAGTCCATTTGCCATGTAACCACAATGAAGGAATTCTCAACAAATCCAATCCATTATCCACAGTGTTTATGGAATCTGCCAAGGAGACAGAAGTCACCTTGGGAAGAGAAATGTCTCCCCTACTTGACAACTGAAGTGTCCAGGAGGACATTTTCCCACAAAAATCAGAAGAGTAATCTATCCCCCATACAGAGACCAATTGCAAGCATATTGTGTTATTTTGTAGTAAATTCCTAATTTGAGTCATAAATGCTCATCAGCATGATCCAAAGTACAAAAACAATGAAAAAAAAAAAACCAAGAAAGCTATGAGTGATAATTCTAGAGAGGTTTGTGCAATTAATAACTAAAAGCTTGTCTTAATATCTTTTTCATATTTAGTTCTTCACATAGGTCAATGTACTCCCTATATCCACCTCCACTTCAAATCCTCCAAAGAATTCAAGAGAAAACCAGGTAACCCCAGCAAGCAGCATTTGATTTCCGGGCACTCTACCCTCTGGAAAGCAGACTTGAACAGCATGACAGACAGTGGCCTAGGAATGTAAGAAACATGGGCTTGATTCCAATAGAAATACCTTCACAGGGAAGCTGGAAACAAAACAAAACAAGCAAAAAGGAAAGAAGGAAGCACAAGAAAAGAAAAGAAAAGAAAAAAAGGAAGAGAGCAGCTATATTTCTACCCCCCCTTTTTTTTTCTGGGGAGAGGCAGAAGAGGGGAGTGTAATAAACACCAAAACCCAAAACCTAAATTGGCTGCATCTATAAAAAGTTCACAATTTGATTTACAAATTCCTAATAGGCTCTACTTAACTGAATCTAGGGAACTAAAATCATCAGCACTGAGACTCATTCCAATTGCATTTCATCTGGGGGCACAAAGAGGTTTGGATTATCAAGGAGTCAAGGGAAGTGGCTGCTTCTGTTCAGCCAGTTGTACTTGGAGGCCACTAGCAAGTGTGGAATGAGCAACAGAAAGTCTGCTATGTGGAGTTTGGAGCTCTTTGAGATTCTTCTCCTCCTTCAACATCTAGTTCAGTCTTTTCTCAGCCTACCAAACACTACTAAATCCTCAAAAGGACTAACTACTCAACTTCTTGTGATGCAAACTATCCTTTCAGTTACAAACCGTGTGCCCTGATTAGTTAGCAGTGCAGCTTCATGGAGACACACAATAACATGTGGCTGAGAAAACTGAATTAGCATTTCAATGATGAATTTAAGCAGCTCAACATAAGAGGTTGAATTGATCCATATCCTGACTGTCAAAGGCATTGTAACATCCCCTTTCTTTCCAAATTTCCACTGACATACATACACATAACATAACAAACCTGCATATAAATCCTACTCAAGAGAAGCAGAAGTTAAATGATTACAGTATTTTTCTAGTATTTTTTCTACATCTTAATTTTACATTTCTTTACTTTGTTCTTTACTGTACTCAGAAAAAAAACTAGTATTGAAATAATAAATTTCATATATTTCATTTTAATGAAAAAATCAAGAATTAAATAGTTTTATCAATTTTAATTTTTAACAAAAGTTAACATTTTGATAATTTTATATGTGAAAATAATGCATTTGTGATCATGGCCAGCCTTTTGCCTTCTCGCAGGACACTCTTGGCGACCCATTCCTCATCCTAACTCATTTTCCACCTAGTTTCATATCTTTCTGGTTTTGCAGTTCAGTGAATTTAGTTAGGGTTATTTTTATGAACATGGGTATGTGTTTTTTTACGGTGGCGTGGGCATCTACTAGTGGCTACATCATTGAAGNGAAGAAAATGAGTCTCCTTCACCAGCCACCATTACCTGTCAACAGCTCTTCAGAGGCCTGTGAATCACATGTTTAGTTATTAAGTTATATAGCCAGTTAACAGCTGTACATTTGAATACCTATATATTCTCTGCAATCTCATTGATGTATGCTACCATTTAGCTGAAGCCAATAGGGGCTTTGAGGACTTTGACATCAAACGCACTGGAACATTGTTTGCGAAGAGAATTCCAGAATTTCCGTTGTACTCATTCCAAGTTTTTCTGACATTGATGAAGACCTTCCAATCCAGTCTTCCTGGCTGACCTTGTTTTCAAAGATAATGGATTATAGGTTTTTTTTCATACTTTTATCATCACAGATGATTTTGTTTCCATTGAATACCTCTAGGGCACAAACAGATGCTACCTCTTCCAAGATGTCCCAATATCATTCTCTGTCTGCTAGGACTCACTTTCTTTTGCTGGTCCATTATCTGTTTCTTCTTATGTACGTATTTTACAAATCCTATGACTCTGAAACCTCTTTGAGACAAGAACTACATATAATAGATATTTAAGTACCTTCAGTATCTAAGACAGAACTTGGGCTATGCTGTGTGGTAAATATCTATCTGCTTGTTAAATTAACAAACAGAAATACTGGTTCTGTGCGAGTGAAGCAAAACCTAGTAGAGATGCTCACGGGAGCCTCTAACTGCTTCCAGTCTTCCCTCTTTTTTTGCCCTATGCTATGCAGTAAACCGTAACCTCCTGTGCCTTCATCAGTGTAAGACTAGGAAAATGAAGGAATCGGCTTCTCAATGTACTATCCATAGCTCAGTCACTCAGTGGCCAAATGTAGACAGTGCTCACTGCACCAGACAGCACAGCTAAAAGGACATACCCATTCCCATCTCAGAAATTAGAATGGGCATCACACCTATTTTCCCAGCCCTCAGGAAGCAGAGGCAGGAGAATCACAAGTTCAAGGTTAGCTTTGGCCAGACAGGGATACTTGATACCTTGTCACAAAATACAATAAGATAGAAAACCAACCAAACAAAAAGAGAACAATCATTGCAGTTCAAACAAACAAACAAGAATATCAGAAAAAATCAGCCCCAAGACTCAGATTTAAATTCCTGTGATATTTTTGTTTAAAATATTGACTAGATGGATTTCTTTAAGTTCTGAAATATTACATGGGGTGTAGCCTCCTTTATTTTATAAAAAAATATTCTCACTAAACCAATAAAATATGTTTGCTATATTCAAATTTGGATAAAGAATTTTCGAGAAGTACAATCACAAGAAATGCATTTTTGTTATCAAGAACAAGTCTTGGAGTTAAACTGAACTTTTCCTAAGCTCTTTTTATAAAAAATATTTTGTATGTGTGTATTGCCATGTATGTGCAAGTGCCTTGGAGGTCAGAGATCAGATGACCTTCTCTATTGTTCCCTACTCTATTTCTTGCGACAAGACCAAGAACTCACTGTTTCAGCAAGACTGGCTGGCCAGTGAGTTCCCCAGATCTGTCTCTTTCCACCTCTTCTCCAGAGCTGGCCAGTGAGAGGTTGAGAGGAAAGTAAAGGTCCACGTTAATGCTGGAAAAGCTAGGCTCACCCACTACATCACTTGTCGGGCCGAGTCCCCACCACTGTACTATGCCACTTTTCAGTGAGCAGAAATGTCACACGGTTAGTAATTCTACAATCCCTCTTATCCTTAATTGTTACTGATCTTGTCCCTTGTCATCTCTCTGCCTGTTCCTCTGTTAAACATGAGATTTGATTACATTTTCAAATGTATTCATTGTTATTCCCTTGGGTTTTAGATCCTATTCCTTCTGGCTCATCTAATAGAACCTAATTACTATTGCCTGAGCTAACATGCAAAGACCATACTCAGTGATGACTCGGGTTTCATGTGACAGGCATGATTATAGACCAATGTTTCCTACTGGCTGAGCACTTGTAGCCACTTTGTACAGCACACCCCCCTGATCACTAGACAAATGCAAGTCAATGACTCCTGATTCCAGACAAGCAAAACATCCCATAGAGCCCATAGAGCATCATCAAAATGAATCTGCTCAGGGAAAAGTTAACTAACCTGTTTCAGTACTTGATTCAATATTTATTATCATAACTAAAAATTATTTGCATGTAAGCTTCTAGATGCTTAGCTAGATTCTCACCTTGGAACATAGCATGTGTGTGTGTGTGTGTGTGTGTGTGTGTGTGTGTATGTGACATGTTTATATATATATATGAATGTAGACATGTGAGTGTACCTTCCCTGGCCACTTTTGACACAGGATATCTCACTGAACATGGATCTCACTGATTCAGCTTGACCATGGAGCCTGCAAGCCCCAGAGACCCACCTGTGCCTGCTTTCCCAGGACTGCAGTTACAAGTCCACCACACCCAGCTTCTTGGGGACTAAACTCAGACCCCCATAATTGTGAAGAAGATCTTCTACCAACTGAGCAACTCTCACTTAAATAGGTTCTCTGTTTCTGAGCATAAGGTAATTTAGATTTCATGGAAAGAGAAGAGGAAGCTCTCAGATTTCTGGAACAAAAACAAGATGTAAAACTCCACATCAGTAGGTGGGGATGTCATCTAAACTCAGATATTTTGATGTCTAGTATTTTCTTATTCCATAGTTTTCTAAATGAGTCATAGGACAAAAACAGGAAACCATAAGTTGTGTCCTTCAGTGTAATTTCAAAGCCAAGTTGCACATATGAATAATTTCAGGTTGTTTTGATTTTTCATGCATAGAATTAGAACATATGTCAATCCAGTAAGAAAACTCTATTACATAGTATAAAGAACAGGTCTTAACTGAAATCAGCTTACATGTAAACCAGAATACACAGTACCCATATATCTAAAAGATGACATTGTTAAAAATAACCAATAATACTTTGAACAACAATATTCCTAGCCCTGGGATAGCACTCAAACTTCCCAAGGCAGAATGTCTACTCTGTTTTCAAGGGATTTCCTAAATCAACATCTAATGTTTCACAAGAGGGCTGGCAAGGTTTTCTAATTTGTTTCTGGATCAGCTAATTCTTTAATAATAATGACTACAAATGTACTATGAGAATATCACCACTATAAATCATCCATCAATAGCATAATGTTTCACATATAACATGTGTTAGGTGCCTTTCATTCGAACAGGAAAGATGCATTTTTTTAAAATTAGCACATAAACTAATGGATTTCACTGTGAAACTTTTAAACATGTGCATATTGCACTCTGTTCATATTCTAGGGGCTATTACTGTATCCTCTCTTCCTTCGTTTCTGATCCCCTTCCTCCCTGTAATTGGCTTCTTTTTATTTGTTTTATATATTTTCTTTTTATAAACATATATAACTATAAGATGTATATTTAGAAACATAAATATATAAATTTTTACATTCTATAGTTTATTATTTTTGTATATTTTCTTATATGTACTCATCTGTCATGAAATCCCATATATTGCTTAATCTGTACTTTGTACACAAAAGAATACAGTTCATTTCCCCATTGCTCTCCCTTACTGTCCTCTCCCTCTTCCTTTAGACATCTTCCTCCCCGCATGCAGCTTCTGCTTCCACTTGTGTGTCACATATATGTACATGCTCTAAGTCTGCATTCCACATATGAGAGAACACATTAACGTCTTCCAAAGAGAGATGTATAAGCAAACCAAAAGTAGAAGTACAGGTAAATTACTGCCTTCCGGTGGGCAAATTCTCTCTCTCTCTCTCTCTCTCTCTCTCTCTCTCTC
>LOEQ01003833.1:47966-61068 GCA_001685075.1 Bramus lutescens
AACACAGCATTCGTCTTCCTTTCGGCTCCAGCTGCATCCACACCTGTAGGAATCTGTCAACACAGCCCAGAAAAGGCAAAATGAATTAGAAACCCTCCAGTGATTGCCAGCCAAAATAATGAAGAGAATGGAGAGAAATCCACATGAGGTCAGACTTTGAAATGAGACAAAACATTCCCCAGATAGGGAGAAAGGGATTAAGCTGTATTATGACTTGAGTTAACTAAACCACAAGAGAATTAAACCACAGTCTTAGGCTCTCTCTCCATCCGTCAGTCATCTATCATTTCCAAGGGAAGCTTGGTTTATAATTTGAGAGAAGAGGCTTAAATAAGTAGGAGGAGTGTACTACTTTGTGTTTCAATTAGCAATTTTTCTGAATCCTCAAAAACGGCATATTCTCATAATGTAGCAATGTGCTGGAAATGGTTTTATGGTTGCTTAGGTTCCAGAGCTACACTATGTTGCTGACAGAAACAGGTTACACAGTCTGAACTTTTCAGGATGTGAGGAAATGCAGGCTATTAATAATGAATTTAGACACCGATGGGAGATGGACTATTGTGTTGGATGTGAAAGGGCACAAGACACCCCATGACCAAGTTCTCAGGACAAGGGAGATGAATTCGTCACAGAAGGACAAAGAGTGGGGAACAAGAGGCAAAGACAGGAGACGGAAGAAGAGGGATAAGGAAAGAGGAAGAAGGGAGAGGATGGGAAGGGATATTTGCCCAAAGGGACAGAGGACTGCCTCTCTCTGGATAGAGAGGCGACAACAGAAAGACAAGGCCCATGGGGAAAGCGGGAAAAGGGAGAAACCCCGTGTTAGGATGCGGTGTTTTATTTTGATTGGGCGTGTTAATTAGGGTGGTCAAAAGGGGGCTTTTGATTGCGGACTTCAATACTCTGACAGTTGGGCATTGGTAGTTAGCCTGGGGGAGGAAGTGGAAAAATAGAGGAATAGACCCTGGTGGCTAGTTTTAGGAATGTAATTTACTTGTTTATCAGGACAAGGGGAATGGGGGAAGGGCAAGGCCCATCACAGCCCCTTCAAGATGGACCTCTGATCTGACATGGTAAACTCCCATGCAAGATTTCAAGGAAATGAAAGGTCTCTGAGGTTTCCCTGCTATGAAAACAGAATAACGTTTAATTTTCAGGCAGACGATTATATTGAGATAAAGATTTAAGGCTCCTGGAAGCACTGAAAAGTTGTTTTATTAGCAAAAAGAGGGAAAAAAGATGTATAGAACTTAATGCCTTAACTGTAACATGGCTTGACAATAGCTGTTTATACAAGATGAATTAAGTACTTTTAAAAGTGTATGGTCCCTGAATAAATAAACATGGTGAGGCTTCTTAAACACTAGCGATTAAACTGAAATGAATTCCAGCACATCTCTAAAGTTGGCTGTTCATTTCCCCTTTCTCCTGACAGTCACAAAGTTAGCAGAGATTGCGGCAAGAAGACAGAGCAAGGTCCTTGCTGAGTTCAGGCAAGCGTTGAGTTTCTATAAAGAAAAATATTTCTTTGACAAATAAAGTGGGACAGAATCAATTCTCAATTCTCATTGTTACCCAGAGGACTCCACCCCCTTCTTTTATTGATTATTAATCTTCTCTCATCTCAGCTCCTCTATAACATAATATTAATAATGCTTCTTTGATCCCCTTTAGTGGAGTTTTGACAAGGTGCTGTGGTCTGGAAGAAACCAAGCTGCCACAGAAAAGGCAGCTGGCATTCTTCCTGCAGATCCTTTGACAGCCAGTTTCAGCAAAATTTATATTTCCACCATTCTCTAAGTCACAGAACAATCATTGCACAAAATTGTTTCAATTATATTTCCTCCTATGTCTCTGACTTCTTCTTGGCCAAAATAATAATAATAATAATAATAATAATAATAATAATAAGTCAGAGTCTCAAAATAGAAACGGCAAAGAGGGCCACAGCAGAAGATAAAAAAAAAATCCATCAGTCTATTAGATATGACAGGGGTTGCTTTAACATAGTAGCCCCCTAAGACATTTGTAACAAACACAATTAAATGATGAGATAAAATGATTTTCTTCCCTACCATAGGAATAAAGGGAGATGGAAGTAGAAGACTTTAATTTTTTTTTTGTTTTTTGCTATTTTTGTTTTAGGCTCTTTGTTGTTGTTGTTCCTTTGTAAACAGTGATTCGCAGAAACATCTAGGGGTAAAAAGTAGCAGTCATTTGTCTAGGAACTATCTATGACATTGAACAAGAGAATGACAGTGATCCAGACCCTCAGTTGAGGCACAGAACAACACAACTGTAACCATGGTGACTGGAGGGGAAAACAACTTTAAAAATAACATGTCAGTTTGTTTTAAGATGGTCTATCCACCAGGAATCTTAATCATAGAGTAAGGTAAAACATGAGAAAAAAATAGGTTTTCTTTTCCATGCACCCTTTTCAAGGTTAACATGAGGATGTATGTAAAAATAAAGGCGAAAACCAATGTTCTGTGAACATGGTGAGCAATGCAGGCAGAAGCAGATATTCAAGAAATGCCCACTTTTCTATAAAGCACATTCTCCCCTTTCTACGTGACATCGAGTTTATGGTTTTAGGCGGCAACAAGCACAGCCCCTGATAGCTGGCTCTTAGTACACATGCATAACCTTGCTTCCCAGTTTGCTTCACTTTGCACTGCATACAATTACAAATTCTACTTTTCCCGATCTACCAGTTACATCTGCAGCCAAAGCATTTCTTCCCCAAAGAGGAGTTAAGGCCAAGCAAGACAAAGAATTTGCTGATAAACATGTATCACTCCAAGAACGCCCCTGACAAGGCTCCACACCCAATTTAATTATTTCCCCACTGTAAAAATACTTCCTATCTGCATCGATTCTAATCATTCCAAACCCAAAATAAACACTCTGTAAAGCTAGCTAAACACATGAATGACATTTGCTTTAGGCTCTAAGTGGGGTAGCATTCTGTCAGGCAGTGTGTTCCCTGGTGTACATTTTATGTTGATACATTGTTCCATATGGAGTTCATTTGATTTTTTTAGATTTCTTCAGAATGCTCTTACAAAATCCTCGGCTCTAAAATTTAAGCTGAAAAATTCTTCCCTTCTCTCTCTCTCTCTCTCTCTCTCTCTCTCCCCCCATTGTTGTATTAACTAAGTGCCAGTTTGGGCATTCCTAGAGCTAAGACTTCAAGCAAAGTTGATGCCAACGGGAGGGCAGAGATCAGTCACGAGAAATGAAGAGCCACGAACAAGAAGCTTGGCTCTCCTGAGCTGAAACTGTCTGTGGGTTGTCCTGAAGGCCATTAAATCATGGGTTTCAGTAATACTTGTAGTTTTCACTCACTTCAAGCTTTAAAGTTCTTAAAAATTGATTTCCTCATTTATTTACTTTATAGGCAAATTTAAGGAATAGCTAATCCATGACAAAGAATCGTGAATTCTAAAGAACTCATGTGCTTTTCAATTATAGAAACATGTATCTGTAGAAGCTAGAGCTAATGGGCCAAACAATGAATTTGTTAATACAGTTTCTGTGTGATTATTTTAGGACTAAGTGGTCTCCTTCCAACATATATCATTAAATAATACAACATAACAATAACTTTAATCTTTAAAAATAGCCATTATTCATCTTAAAAGCAAAATTATACCTTTTGTGCTTTTTAATTTTTTCTTTTTGGGGGGTTTCAAACCTAGAACCCTAAGTCTGTTATTGAAGTCTTCCATCACTAGTTATACACTTACCTTAAAAGAAAATTTTTATGGGAAGAAAGGCAAGGATTTTCTATACAGAAAAGAAGAATCCAGTTCTAGGGCTGAAATATTTAAACTTTGAATTTGTCTGTTCCTTTTTTAGCCCAGTAACAAACACCATTTATACCAAGAATGAATTGTCGCTGTAGTTTTCTGACCACTTAAAATGCACTTAAGGATAGTTGTATGTCAAAACATGATGAATAGAATTAGATGTGAAATATTTGAAATGAAATGTTTGTGTTAAGGAAAATCATATTGCTATTTTTCAACTAGCTCCCTTCCACAGGTTGTTAATAATAATTAGCTAATCATTTATACAATCCTTGCAAACTAAATCATAGATATGTTAGTCACAGAAGCAGAAAGATTATTAAGTACCACCACTCAAACAGGGTCTGTAGACCTCCTCCTACACCTTCTAGATTATTATGCTTTATAGGCCAAAAAATCCCGGAATGATCTATCAATCTTGTAAGGCCTTAAGGGATGAAAATTACTCAGTCCTATTTTGACAACTAATTATAAAGGGAAATGACCAGATGGAATAATTCTGTATCATGTTATAAGCCCATTAATTATCTAAAGGAAAAGAAAAGGAGTACATAATCATTTAATCTACAGAAGAATCAATTACAGGAATATCATACCATACAAGAATTCCTTGAATGGCAAATGGATGACCCAGGATGTACACTGACTTTTCAAAAGGAAAGCATGATAGCCTTACCCGGTTAATGAGATCTGTATTGTTTTGGTGTACTGGGAATAATCACTACATTCATCCTATGCAGGAAAAAGACAATACACCAATACCCATGTCATAATAAGCAGTGTCTTAATGACATAGAGTAGGTCATACAATTAACATGTTAAGGACATGTGCTTTTTATTGTCATAGTATTCCTAATCCTCTTACTCGTCCATTTAAAATTGAGCCCTGGACTCTGAAAAGAAAAGCACTGGCAATGGCCTGGCCCAGAACAAATCTGTCGGGCAAATGGCCCAACCACAAACAACTGAATACTGTTAAAGTCCTGCTGATGGGCTTTATTTAATACATCTTTATTTTTATTTTTATTATTTTATTTTCATTTTTATTAAAAAGGCTATCTCAATTTATCTTTTCTACCAGGTACCCCAAGCAATAAATAGAATGTTGTTAATTTTGAAATTTTTAATTTGTTAGTACTCTGAAAAATCTAGTAACATTTCATTAGAAAGAAAAATATATTTTCTTGATTCCATGATTCAGTACCAAGTACAATTCCAGATATAAATAGGTACACTGGAAGAGAGAATTAGAGTGAAAAATTAAGGTTTTCAAAATAATATCTTTGGAAAAACTTTTTAAGTATTTCCAGAGAAGCTTGTATTATTCTTTGAATCTGACTTCAATCAAGCTCTGCTAAAATGCATTTTGTGATTAATAATGCCCTTGCTAAGTATGCCTACACATACAGACACACACACACAGAATGTTAAAAATTCTCAGTGTTTCAAATCTCCTTCATATAGAGTTTAGAGTGCAGCGACTTTATGGTTTTTCAAAACTGCAATTTTTCTTAATGAAGTATTGACTCTATTACCATACCTGGAATTCTGGGGTTCTGAAACATCAGATTCTGGGCACGTTTTCTTTACCTGTAGAAAAAGAACACTGGTCATTCTCATACAAAAATGCAACTTTCTCACTCAGGGTAACACACTCTTTAAATAACAAGTGGTTCCAGTTCTGCTCACCAACATATCTGTGAAATTCTCCACATTTTATAGCAATGGTGTGCAGCACTAGATACCACATTGCATTACTTTCAAGGGACCAGCTGCCAAAGGTACTTCCCTGGGCTCCATTACTATGCAAAATATTTGGTTAAAATAGCTGGGGATCAGCCAACCTGAGAGCAAAGAAACCAAAGAACCAAGTTTCCCAGTTAGGAACTAGGAAGTAACACTATTCTCAGTCCACTGAGAATGTTTCTCCAGTGGACATGACTTCTGTCTCCCATTAAAGTACACAATAATAAATAGTGTTCACAAAGTCAGTCCTATGTTAATTTTCCATCATCTCAATCCTTACTGAGTATTTTATATATTCTCAGCAAGTCAATTAAGCTTTCGCATTGATCGTCTACTTTCCACACATGTGTGCAGTTAGTACCAGGCACAAAGTCCAGATCAACTTCAGGGTTTTAATCTACAATACAGGAAAGGAATGAAAATAGCATTTGTTTTGGGGGTTTGCTATCCCCTTCTGGGTAGAGGTATGCAGTTCACCTTCTCAAGTAAGGCAAAACACAAGCCCATGGTCTTTTACATTTAAGTTCAAGTTGAGACACCCATCTGAAGCGCATCACTTTATGTGGGAATGGCCTCTGAGACTCGGTCTCATGGAACCTATGATGACTTAGAGTTTGCTCTGTACCTGAGGATAACCTTGAATTTTTTATCCCCCTGCCTCTGTAAGCTAAATGCTGGGATTGCAGGTGTGTGCTACCATACCCAGGTTGATTACTGTGGTCATTTAAGAATGTTGTGTTGCTGTGGATTCTTCTAAAATCCTTCAGTCCATTTTAGGAATGTAGAATATACATTTCCTTTTTACATATTATGGATATATATATATATATATATTGTGGAGGTCTGTCTGTGCAGTTTATAGGATCAAGGGGGCTTTAACTTCAAATATATAACCTGGATGGGAAAAAAGAATGTCTACACAAGAAAAACTTACATTTGAGTTGTGCACATTGAAAAAAAAATAGATCACCTTGAAAGGACATTTTGAATGCTTAGGCTGCACTAATGATTTCAAGCTCACAATATAATTCCTTCTTCCTCTGCTGACACAGAAGAATGCTTTAAAAACAAAACACTCAACTCCTCACAAACATCTCTGACTTCTGCTTCACTTCCCAGCCGAGGTGTGTTTGTTACCTGGGAAACAACTAGTTTATTTGATCAGTTCTACCCTGTTTTATTTTCTCTATACGAGAATAACACTGACTAACAAAGAAATTGTCATCCTGTCCTCTTAGGCGACTTTAGGACTGAAAGGTCGAGGGGTGACGAAATATTTTCAAAAGTAATTAAGGAGAGAAAGTAGTGAGCTAGCTGAGACAGTGCTGGAGAGCTCATCTGGGTAGTGATGATGAGGAGAAGCTAGAGCTGACCAACCCAGCTACCACCCAGGCCCAGAACAAGGGCTATGAGTTGACCCACCCCTAACATCCACCAAATCTATGAACTGTTGGAGCATGTGAAGGGGAAGAACCTGCAGTTCCAAAACAATAGCATCTCCATAACACAGAACAGCAGGATATCCAAGAGGAGCCCCAGTGAGAGCCCATTATGGGTGGTATAGCAGAAAGCAGAGGTCTGGAGCCTTACCGATGACTCGTGGTATTGAACACTTGCAAGTAAAGCTGAATGGACTAAAGGGTAAACTGTGTGACTCAACCTGCCACACTAGCTTCCACGACAAGAATCTTTTTTTTTTTAATTTTTTGCTCTGTTTTGTTTGATTTTTTGGTTTTTCATTTAAATTTGGATTTGTTTCGGTGGGGGAGTTGCAAGAGCAGAGAGAAGATGTGAGGGGACAGGGAGATAAATGGGGTTGGACTACGTGAAGTGTGGAATGTGAACTCCACAAAGAGTCAATTAAAAAAAAAAAGAAAAATAAGGAGAAAAAAATACACATAGAAAGGAAAAAGAATACTTTTCCTGGACTGTCCATGTGACACTGAGTTTGGAACTGTCCACTGAAGCCTGGGTTTACAGTGGGTATGTAATTGAAGACAATGACTCTCCCTTTCCAAGAACATATCAGTAGCCAATAGATCAGCAGGAGAGTTAGGATTCTATGAACCCTGTTCTAGTCCCTAACTGTTGACAGAGCTAGTTTTATGCAGGCCCAGGAAACATAGCTCCAGCTGTGTAATGCCTAGAAGCTGACACTTTCCAGCCTTTGTCTCTTTCTGAAGAAGGTGGGTGAATGTGGAAAGATAAGAAAGAGTGGGAATTAGAGTAATCACAGCAATATACATCTATGAGATTATCAAAGAACACACTGGGTTAATATAATTATTTTTCTAAAACAGAATGTAATTATTTTTCTAAAACACAATTATTTAATTTAGTTCCCCCAAATTAAATGAGAATTTAAACTCACACAGCTTATGAAGTCTTTGATAGCCTCATTGTCTAAGAAAATTTAAAACTAAAGAGAAGGATATTATGATACAGATTTCCTATTCCACCAATATTTTTCATTATGATTCATCACCAGAGCTTATAGAGAGATTACCAGATGAATGCACAGAAAGCACCCCAAAGTAAATGCCACTTTCCTCAAGACGATGACATGGGGAGTGACCAAAGTAGTGCCAGAACAGAACAGTGGAGACACACCCACACAATAAAACCAGAACATAACAGTAGAAACATACCTGCACAGTCAAGCCAGAATACAACAGAAGAGACCCTTACACTCAAATCAGAATACAATAGTAGAGACACCCCACCCCAAATCAAGAGACCACTAACAAGCTTCCTGTAACTTGTGCACAGACTTTTTCCAGGCTTATCACTTACACCCATGAGAAAAAATTTGTTATTTTTTAGCTATTCTTAGAGTTATATTTCCACCTCAGTGGTTCTTTGATGTGGGAAGTCCCTCTGTGTATGTGTTGCTTTTATTGGTTAATGAATAAAGGAACTGTCTTGGGCCTGAACATGGCAGAACAGAACTAGGTGGGGGGGGGAACTAAACTGATTGCAGGGAGAAAGAAGGCAGAGTCAGTGAGAAGCCACGCAGCCCTGTCAGAGACAGATGCTGGACAGAACCTTGCTGGTAAGCCACAGCCACCAATTTGGTGATACACAAACTAATAGAAATAGATTTAATTAAGATGTAAGAGCTAGCTAATAAGAAGCTAGAGCTAATAGGCCAAGCAGTGATTTAATTAATATAGTTTCTATGTGGTTATTTCCGGTCTGAGCAGCCAGGAACAAACAAGCGACCTCCTACTACAGTTATTAATACTGTATCCAGTTTGCTTTTGACCAGATGAGGAAAGAATCATCTTTAGGATGTGTAAGCACTGAATAAGAATTGAGCAAAAGCATTGTAGGTATGTGGGGAACAAACTAACTCAGCCAAAAGCAGATGAAAAAGAAGTAATGAACTGGTCTGTGAACTGAGCATTAGAGCCTGTAAACTGTAAGGACTCTGTTTACCTAAGGGTGGGTATTTTACTAATATGGGGCTTGCTAGACAAAGCACATGATACCTCCCCACACCATGGAAAGAACTTAGAAATTTACCTTTGGGCAGGGCAGATTATTGAAAAGTTCTAAGATACATGTGCCGTGGAGATAACCTAGAAGATACGTGGAACGGGTTAAAGAGAATGTTGATGGGCAGAAAGGAGTCTTCTAAAATGACAGACGGTCTAAGCTCCATGAGTCCACAGATGCCATTAGCCTTGTCAACACTATATTCCCTAGCATTGAGTAAGTGCTTGTTCATATGTGAGTCAGCAGTTTAGCAGTGAGGATAGGGAAGACCCAAGCTGAAATAAGAGCTAAGGAGAAATGAAAGAATGTTTTGTACAGACATTTCTGAGCAAAACTGATGAATATTGTAATTGACTGAAGTACTAATATGATCTGAAAACTATATCTAGTCTTGAGAAACTATAGCCATACAAAAGTCCAAAATCCTTTTTGTTTTATGATGACTTCTAATTTTTATGTGTTTATCTATTCATTTATTATCAGTTTCAGCATCAAGACCTGTAACCTGGGGCATGTAGGCGAGTGTTCTACCACTAAGCTATACCCAGCCTCTATCTTACTTCTTAATTAACAGAGAACAGTTAAATGGAACTTCAAAAAACTTAGATAGTCACTAAGCTTACTATGTCCCTTGATGATGGAAGTCGATACCAATGGCACAATTCACCTGCTTTGGGCTAGCTCTTCTACTTGAATAGCACCTGTGGAGTCACTTATGTTATGGAAGTAAGCATATTCTTACAGAATGTAACACCCCTATCTCCAGTATAATTCCAAGTTACTTTAAATTTGTTTTAAACAATGTGGAAACAAGCAGGGCTGGAAATAAGATTGAAGTTCATGGTGATGATTTAAGTGCAAACCCTGGTTTTCATAGGATATCCAAATGTTCAAAGCTAGCATGGGTTACAGATATAGTGACAGTCTTGTTCTACAAACCAATCAACAGAT
This sequence comes from Bramus lutescens, assembly GCA_001685075.1. Taxonomy (NCBI): domain Eukaryota; kingdom Metazoa; phylum Chordata; class Mammalia; order Rodentia; family Cricetidae; genus Bramus; species Bramus lutescens. The sequence goes on from LOEQ01003833.1 coordinate 57,980, forward strand.
AATCAATAAAAGGAAAAGAGAGATAGATAGATCAATAAATGACTAGCTAGTTAGATGATAGACAGAATGGGAGATAGACATACAGACAGACAGATAGATAGATGATAGACGATAGGTTAGAAAAGGAAGGATAAAATGAAAAAATGAAGAGCTGAGTTTCAAATCACGTAAACACCATGCCCAAATCACAACACTAGCATTAACTCATCAGGAATTAGAAATAAAGTTATACGTCAAGTTTTTCCCCTCTTGTGTTGTATTTGCACGTTGATTTTTAAAAAATTGTCCTTCTGTTCTTCTTTTCTTCTTTCTTTTATTCCTTACTTCCTTTTTCCTTTAAGAGGTATTAGTAAAGAATGTTTAATATTTAATGTACACAATTTGATGAGTCTGTGATGAGAATATACTTATGGTATCATCATCATAATTTACTATGAAGATATCAATCACCTCCCCAAATCTCTTCTCATCCTATTTCTTCGTGTGCTTAGGGTAAGAACATAACACAAGATCTCTCTTAGGAAGTGTAGTAGGCTATTGTTAGCTGTAGACACTACACTGTACAACTGTTTTAAGAACTTATTTATCTTACCTAACTAAAACTTCACAGCCTTTATTCACAAACTTCCTGTATCATGATTAAAGTTCTATGAATACTTTCCAAAGAAGAGCATACTTGTTACTTCTTATCGTCACCAATTTCTAAACACATCTTTTAAATCAGTCTGCTGAAATAAGTGATTTATTTTTTTAATAAAGGACTTACAACATTCAAATTCAAGATAAGAAAAATTGAAGGAATCTCAAACATTATTGCTGTGGAATAATCCTCTTGTACACTGTGAAGACTTGTCACTTGAATTGGTTTAATAAAATGCTAATTGGCCAGTAGCCAGGCAGAAAGTATAGGTGGAGCAACCAAACTAAGGATGATGGGAAGGAGAAGGGTGGAGTCAGAAAATGAGGGCTAGATGCCAAGAGAGCAAGACAGGTACACTGGACTGAGAAAAAGTACCACCATATGGCAGAGTGGAAATAGTGAATATGGGTTAAGTTAAAATGTAAGAGCAGAGAAAAATGTATAGCTCAATAAAATCAATTTTAAAAAGGGAAAATTTTTTTAAAAATGTAAGAGCTAGTTAATAATAAGCCTGAGTTCCTGGTCAAGCATTTGTAAGTAATACTAAGTCTCTGTGTGGTAATTTGAAAAGTGACTGCTGGGTATTTGCAATGGAGTAGCTCCAAGACAGTTAACTTCTGCCTACAAATTATCCAGGTATCTCTAGCATCCACCTTACAAGCACTAATTACAATCAAGGGGTGATGCGAAAAGACACTTATTCTCTGAATATATAAGATACGTTGTAGAGAATATGAGATTGGGTATTGCAAATAGTGAGTATTTTTAATATCTAGAAAATATAATTTATAGAATATTTTCTATTATGACAAGCATTTTGAGTGCTAAAGATCAACCTACCTAGGTGTTTTGAAAAGCTCACAACCTCTTGAGAAAAAAGAGAAGTAACCCATAAGAAAGTGCCTAAATAAGAACAAACTTTATTTTAATCCCACTAATAGTCATTTCAAAAAGCTGGAATCAATTATCACAGCTATTTCCTACTCTATCTTGCTGTTTTCAGTTCCTGAAAATTTAATGATAAAGCATAATCTACAAAAAAAGAAAGTGGTATTTTAGAAAAACCATTTTTAAAATTTCAGCATTTTCAAGTAAACTTATTACATCTCATAACTTTCTCTACAGAGAAAATTAAAGATTCATTCTTAAACTGTAATTCTGAGACAAAAGACATCAAAAGTGAAAGTTTCTCAATACATTGGACAAATTACTACTGTATCTTTATGGATGGCTGTGAGATAGTATTTATTTACTGACATGTGTAGAGAGTATTTGTGCATATTGTTATTTAAGAACACACACTTGCACATGTGGAGGGGTGGGGAGGAGACTTTGTTCCAAATCTGTGAAATGCACATTGTTGTACGCAAAACTCTGTATAAACAAAGAGAATAAAATAGAAACTATTGGCAACAATAATTTAAACTTGTTAGATTTGCTTCTGTTTCAAACATGAATATTTTAAGTGTGGATCTGACTGAACAAATGATACATAAAAAATACCGCAAAGCAAAACTTTTATGTTTATATGCATATTTCATAAGGTGAGGAATAGCCTAATGAAGCAGAATACCACTTGATTCTAGTTCATTCTGTTCTGAAATAGTGAAAATTATACATATTGAAACAACAATGATTATGTGACTCATATTTCCAAATACAAAGTTGATCATATTTTAATTTTAAGAAAGATATTGATACTTAAAAGCACTTTCTAGTAATTATTCATCTTATCCTAAGTATTTAATTGTATTCTCATTTAAAAGTCTAAATCAAAGGCCTTACTTTTAATTGATTTTCTTTAGAAAATTTATAACCAACTGTTAAGAGTTGGAAGGGCTTCCTTGATTTCTAGTTCACAGAATTCAGTAAATATTAATTAAAATATATCTCTTTTTATTCTGCCTCAAGATGTACACATAACATAAAAAATAAATGTGATTATAACATTTCAAATCCAAATATATAATTTTACAATATAGGTGTATGCCAAACATTCCAAAATTTACTTAAATCTATGTACATTCATAAATATAATACTTACAAGTTAATCTCAATCTAGAACTTAAACATACGTACACATTGTAATGTGATAAGCTATGAACATTTGTGCATCAAAGCAGACAATATAATTTATCATGTAAAGCTCATCATACAACTGGTGAACTACCAGATCTGTGTCTGCATTTTGAGAGAAGTGTGGTCTCGACTGACCAAACTGAAGCATCTCAGCATTCCTTCAAAAAACCTACTCAATAATTTAAAAGATATTTTAAATGTCATCATTTGTAACATGAGCAGGCCTGCTTGTTTCTTGGGGTTTCTGTCCTGCCCAGTACCCCACAGAAGGCAAGCCCCAAAGAAAATCACACAGAGATCTCTATAAGTTATAAAGCTGATTGGCCCACTAGCTCAGGCTACTTATTAGCTCTTGTAGCTTATATTAACC
>LOEQ01003833.1:62030-74467 GCA_001685075.1 Bramus lutescens
TTCCTTCCTTCCTTCCTTCCTTCCTTCCTTCCTTCTTTCTTTCTTTTGTTTACTTTGAGAACTTTAACCTTTAGCCTGTATATATCTTTAACACACTGTAAACCATTTAGAGGTTTTCTTACTCTTTGAAACTCTCTTTACTGTATATCTATTTCTGACCACATGGGTCTTTAATTTGCTAAGAAATATGGAGAAATATTTTGCCACGACTCTATGGCATTTTAAAGTACCTGCCAGGAAGCAAGCTGCAACAGTGTGTCCATAGCTCCATATGAGCTTTCTTGAAAGAGTCAGAGTTTTCCCTGGGAGGACGGCCCAGAAAGCCGGCATTTTAAAACAGCACAGCTTTTTTCCAGCTACAGCTGAAAACCGAAATGCTTTAGTTTAGGTTTTCCCAAGCTTTCTCAGGCTTTCTTTGGATGCAGTTATCCACATGGGTGCCATTTGTAACATGAGGGACCCTGTTTGTTGGGGGTTTCTGTCCTGCCTGTCTCCCACAGCTGTTTAGCCCCAAAGAAAATCACACAGAGATCTCTATAAGTTATANTTCCTGTCTGGTTTTCCCACCTATACTTCCTGCCTGGCCAATCAGCATTTATTTAAAACATGATTAATAGAATACAGACAATTCTCTTGCACCAATCATTCATTTCTTTGGTCTTGAGTGACTCAAAACACAAAATACAAAGGCTGCCAGAAAAAGCATTTAAAAGTTTGTTTTAAAACATTTGTAGTCATTTCAAAGGCTGTGTCTGGAAAATAGAATGCCACTTTGATTTTAAAACAACATCTTTCCCTTTTTTATACAAATCTCAGAGTCCTAAAAGGCATGCATCTCTGAAATCTGTTTCACAGAGCTCAGAAGCCTTCTTTCCTCCCTGCTCTACCCCATTTCAACATTAGGCACCAGTTCCTACCCAGGTTCAATCCTGCACCACTGAAGGCCAGTTTGTAACTGCCACTCATTTACTGTAACAGGAAGTGACCTCTAGTGTATAATTGGGTATCTCCATCAATTCAGTCAAAGAAAAACTGACACAATTCCCATTAAGTGCTATGTCAAAGATACAAATGAATATTCTAAGTGCAACATTCAACAAAAGAAGCATTGCAATTAAAAACAGTATTGTTAGATGTACATGTGTGTGCATACTACATACTGCTCATGCATGTGTGCCCACATACATGTGTACCTGCCTTTACATGAACACACATGCACATGTTCAGGTGTACCACACACATGAAAAGAAGAAAAGACAATATACACCCACAGAAGTACACCACACATACACATACCAAGCACACACACATGCACAAAAAGAAAAGAAAAAAAACCCAAACATAAAAAGTTGGTAGAAGAAAACTAAGAAATTAAAGAATGGAATTTGTTTCTCCTCTTCAGTATTTGGTTCTGGTCTCAATGCAGGGAGGGGGATTTGACAAAATCACACATTGGGGAGAAATTATGTTCAAGTGGAAAAAACCCTGTAGTCTATAACTCTCGGTCAACTACAGCCAGCACAACAATGTTTTAGAGTTTATTGCAATGCCTCATATGCTTGCAAAACAACTTAGTAAAGCAGCACAAGAAAATAAAGCATAATTACTGATGTGCTGAATGTAAGCATGGAACAGATGTCAAACCCTCTCAACCTTTAAAACTCTCCTCTATCTATTTTCCCCTTGGCTTACCATAGTTTCTTGTCATTTGCCAGAAACACCACTTGTGCTAACCATTATTTAGAAATATTTCAACCCCTCCCAATGGTCTGCTGTTTCATTATCACCCATTATGGCAAAAGTAACTTAGTCCTTAAAATGCCACAAGAGGAACCAAGAGATACCTTAACATATTATATTACAGATCAGGGGAAAGCCCCCCCCCCCAAGTTTGGAAATAAGACTCAATCATCCATTTTTAACAGTACACATGAATACTTCAGGTAAGTGTTTTTAGATAGATTCGTTTTCTCCTTTAAAATATGTACAATATGTCATTGTTTTTTTCTGCTGTGTAGTACTCCATTATGTAAATGTACCACATTTTCCATATCCATTCTTTGGTCGAGGGGCATTTAGGTTGTTTCCAGGTTCTGGCTATGAAATTTGTAGGCAAATGGATGGATCTAGAAAACATTATACTGAGTGAGTTAACCCGAAACCAGAAAAACAGTTATCATTTGTACTCACTCATAAGTAGTTTTTAAGCATAAAGCAAAGAAAACAAGCCTACAAATCACAATCCCAGAGAACCTAGACAGCAATGAGGACCTTAAGAGAGACATACATGGGTCTAATCCACATGGGAAGTAGAAAAAGACAAGATCTCCTGGGTAAACTGGGAGCTTAGGGACCATGGGAGAGGGTTGAAGAGGAGGGGAGAGAAAGGGAGGGGACCAGAGAAAAATGTAGAGCTCAATAAAATCAATAAAAAAGGAAAAAATTGTATAATTAATAAATATCAAAGCTTTGTCCCTTCATGTTCCTTGTCTTCTTTTTAAAGGTATGCTAACATTTAATCACTATTTTTAAAGTCCCTTGTGTCATAAGAAAGCTACAACACACTATAACAAAAAAGTGCAATATCCTGTGAAGTGCTGTGTAATAAACACATTATAAATTTGATTGAATCTGCTGAAAGTAATTGCTCACTGGACCGAGCATGTCACAAGAAACCAGGGAAGAATAATTCCACCACTTTTACATATCAGTATCTTCATTGGTAGGCTTCCCTCTGCAGAAGTGAAAACATGACGTCTTAGGACTAATGTTTTAAAATAATGTCAAGAATTTATCCCCAACCCCTAAGTAGAGAAAATTCGGTAATGTTTTGGCAACATCTTATACCCCACAACGCCCTGCCCTTTTCAAGATATTGGAGTGTTATGGCCACAAGATTAAGAAAAACTCTCCCATTTATCTTGACCTGCTAAGCACAACAGGACCTAGACTACCAAGCCTTCTTGTGCTTAACAAAGTCATCTCATCTTAGTCAGGAAGCGTCAAAAGAATTTGATCACAGGCACAGAGTAGATGTCAATCACATTTCAAGTTTAAATATCAATCACTGTGCAAAATGTCTTAGTGCATGTAACATCATTTACCTATATGCGTAACTTATAACTGGCCTTCCCAATGTGAACAACTCACTGGATAGCTGGTTCCTATAAGGGAATTACAATGTCACTGAATTCATATGCTAATGTTTCTAAAATCTCTCTCTCTCTCTCTCTCTCTCTCTCTCTCTCTCTTCCCCACTTGCATGGACTTGAAAAACTACATTTTCAAATCATATCTTTAAAAACCCTCTTAATGCACCAAATAGAAGCATCATTACTCCAAAAGCAACTGGGAAATACTTTAACATTTATAACAAGTTGACACAATGCAAACAAAAACTTAAAGGCAATATTAAATTGTATATCTATAAAGTTACTTATATGCAAAGCAAGTATTTATTATATAATATTAATTTAAAAGTATATAAATGTATAAAGACTCCTATATTTTTAAATTTTGTGGTTTTATCTATTAAAATGGCTATTTTAAAATAGAAATAATTCAAAATAATGTTATATTCTTTAAATTTAACTTACACTACACAAAAAAGCATGTCCTTATAGCGTGGTACATTTTAACCTATTTTCTGCAATATTATGCAACCTTTTATATTTATGGAATCTATTCAAAGGCAATTTTTCATCAAATGTTCCTTGCACAGCAATTGTTATAAAAAGCTTATAAATCATTTTTCCCTAGGTCCTAATCTAAAAATGAAATTCTTTATTGACAGAGTTAATAAAACACAGACGATAGTATAATTTACACTCTTGAAAACTATGGATGATGCGTTTTCTGTTTAATAACTTTTCTATCAAACTAATGTAACAACTTGAATTACCTGTCAGCAAAGAGCATAAAAGGAAACACTCCCATGAAACACGTTATTTCACACTTAAAACTAATGAACAAGAAGAGAGAATATCATTAACCATATCACTGCAAGTAACAGCTATGTAGCACACTACATAAAACCTTTAAAAGTGGAAGCTGGTTGATTCAATGGCGTGGTATTCAATCAGTTAATGTCACAATTTTCCTCACCCTAAATATTTGTTGATACTAAATACTGGGGTTCATAGTGACTCCTCACTATACAACAGATGCACACTGTAGAATGATTGAAGGGTTACCGAGTATAGGAACTATAGATTAGGTCTATCTATTGAGAAGGTCTCACTTTACACAGACCTAATAAGTAACTGAGATAGAATTCCACTTGTTTGCATTTTGGCCTCAATCAAAAAGGCTTTCCGAGATCTGGGTCTAAACACAATTTATCAGCTTTCCTCCGTGCATACTCCTGAAGTCATCTGGCTTTTGTATTTCTTCAACAGCTGCATTACCTTTAAAATTGCCTTGGACCATTTCCCCAAGGTAAATGCTGTGGCTACTTTTGGACCCACAGAGGGACTTTTCCTTTCTGTGGGATGGCGCTTTGCTCTGACAGTTATGCCATTCAATTTAAAACATTCCAAGAACACTTATAAAGAATGTGGAGGAGGGGAGAGAAAAATCAAAGCAGAGATAAAAGATCAGCTGCTCTCATTTTCATTCATGCTCTTCGAGAGAACTTAAAATCGGAAGAGTTACAATACAAAGCAGTATATAGTTATTGGTATTTGCTTTCTTGGACTCGTTTTGAGAAGCATAGTTTAGTAGTTTAGCAAAGTGTTGATTAAAAGGGAAAATCAAAATAATGCGCAGTATTTTGGAAAATAGTGACTGCAGCTCAGAGAGAAGCAGGACACAGTAGGGTTGTGTTGTGAACCGCTCAGTGAACCCCACAGCAGACCACGTGGAAAACTCACTAGCTGGGCTAATTTATTGTCCCTTTTGCCTTTAAGGTCCCTAAACACAATAAGTTTGGCAATAAATCAGTTTTCACGGATACTCAGAACCGGGGACATTTTCTTCTCTCGAGCTGTGTTTCACATTTCTAGTGTGTGTGTGTGTGTGTGTGTGTGTGTGTGTGTGTGTGTGTGTGTGCACAGAGACACTAAAGGAATACCAATAGCACACCTCCCTTGAAGTGTCATCAGATAACTCTTTACCACTCTCGTTGTGATGATTCACCCGCTTTTCCAGCAGCCTGTGCTCTTTTCATCTTGTGGGACACAAACTTCAGGCTGCACTCAAGTGACTTAGGCGAAGCATTTCAAGCGCTTCTGCATGGAGGTTTTAAATCAAAGTACACGCTGAAGTCCATATCGAAATCCACATGAAAGTCAATGAAATCTTTTAAGACATTAGAAACCAAACTTATTTTCACAATGTAGCTCCAGAAAAATATGCACAACAAAATATCATAAGTAGAGGAAAGCATGTTATTCTAAGCCTATAAAGAGCCAGTTACTGAGATGAATGCATCTCATATCTCATGAAAGTCAAAACTTCTTTGGAGATTCCCAAACAAATGACCTAAGAAAAAAAATGTCCTCAGTTTAAGTGACAGGGAAGATATTTTAAAATCTTATAGCCTGTAACTGTTAAGGGAATCTTAAAGTTGTCTGTTATGTGATGGTGTAATATTATCAATTATCACCTTTACCTGCATTTCCCCACCATTAGTGTAGTTAGAAAGGGTGAGGTTTTGTAAACAAAGACAAATTACATTTTCCACTGTAAGCAGGAACAGATTAAAAATTTTATTGAACAGATTAAAAATTTTATCTGATTGACTTCCTTGCCCAATTTCTAGACATACTTATTCCATCGTCTCAATTCTAAACATATCCATTTTAATTAGAAAAAAAGAAATCTGCCCCTGAAATAGAAGTACCACCAGCTAAATAAACGCAGGAGTAGCTGTCCATATCACAGTAATACAGATAATACTTCTGTCAAATGCTAACTACAACTTACCTCGAATTCCAAACACCTGAAACAAATTCCGGCTGTATTTGGAAGTGAGTTTTGTGCATGTCGGTGTGTGAAGTTCAACAGCCAATAAATTCCATCCTGCAATGTCAGGAAAACGATGCCTGGTCTGAGGATTACAGAATACTGAGAGGTTTAGGGCCCCTAATCGACATTCAGGTAGCCTTAAAAACACTTTACTGGGGTGTGAATGCTCCGGCTCCCTGAGCAGCCCATTGATGTAGGTAAAGGAGACAGATGCCTGGAGACTCCACGCTCTTGGCTCAGACCACTGGCTTTCCACGCCCTTCTGTTTATAATAAGATGACTTTAGCGGCAGGGGTCAGCCCCATCCCAGATCCCGGATCTCTGTAAGCCCTGACGTGCAGCAGTTATCCAGGGGTCCTTTCACAAAGCCGCATACATGTCTTGGACTCCTGGGCTCTGTCCACCTGCTGTCATCCAACACAGTCACAGCCCATTGTTGTCATGTCTCTCGAAATTAAAACTTTGTATTCAGTGTGCACAATAAGCAGATGTCACTCTAAGGTTTGTTTAAAGCAGTATACGGTTCATGGCAGGGCATCCTCAGTGAGGACGACACTCGCTAGAGTTCCCCAGACTACATTTGTATTTGGGTTTGTTTTCAGAAGGAAGCCAAGGACTGTGAGATTTCACTTTCATTATTCTCAGCAATTCTTATGAAAAAAAAATTTCCCCGTTAGGACACAAAATGCAAAATGGGAGAATATTTGCATTTCTCTTTAACTCACTTTTGATTCATGTTTTGACATAAGAGATTCACTCACTTAGGATGAACTATTAAAAGTCATCCATTTATTTAAGAGTTTTCTAAGATAAAACCCCTTTATATTTATGAAAGATAGAAGGGACACAATAGGTCCGAGAGGAATGAAAACCCAGGAGGAGCTGAATTTTACATAAGTTTACTATTTAGCATGATATTCCCTTTCCCCTAAGACTGTACGAGAGCATTCTTTTCTTTGCAGAAAGTAACATGTCACTGGCCCCTGTCATCTCTTTAAAAATATAACCCATCCCTTTAAAAGTGCAACTTAAAATAAAGAAAAATTCAGTTCCTAAACTCTCCCTAAATTTCTGCTCAGCATTTACAGGCATTGAGTGAATTACGGTCTCCAATTTGTTTATATAATTCTCCGATAAATTTATTTTCCTTTCACTTTTCTTGATCTTTACAGCTTGGGACGCAACGACTGCAAGACTTCCAGGCAGGGAGTTAATACCTCCCGGGAATAAACTGAGGCACAGGTATTGTTTGTGGAGAATCTCATTTTCTAGGGAGGAGTTGGTAAAAGGCTTTACCCAACTTCAACCCTGTGCCTTGGGACAGAGAGCACAGTTCGCTCTGTCTCCCAGCCAGTGCTGCAGCAGGAAACAGTCCAGCCTCCATGCTGTGTCATTGTCAAGCTTGAATGACAGACAGTTTTTGTCTGACTGTACTCACGTTCACGAAAGTGTCTGTTCTGTGAGAGTACCAGAAAGCCCACCGAGACACGGACAGTTCTTTGCTCCTAGTCAGGTTGGGGTCACTAAAGACAATGTCTGAGATTCAAATCTTCTCAAGGATTAGGATTTCTTAGGTATTGTGCTATAAATTATATTTTTTTAAAGTTCAAGAGACTATTCTTTAGAAATGGCTACTTTCTTAAGGGGATTATAAGTCATTCAATATTTGCTGAATGTTTACGAGCTCTGGCAGCATTCACTGGAGCAAAATACATGTCTGTTCCTGATACAATAGGGACCCACTCAACCATACCTAAAACCCTAAGGAGGATAAAGTCATGCATTAAGGAAGGCTGGCTGGGTTCTATTTTTTCTTTCTTAACCACATGGAAGAGGAAGAAAGTGAGGAAAAGAGGGGAAGCGGGCTGAAAATCTTTATGAATACAGACGTGAAAACAAGTCTTTGGCAGTTCCTCTTAATTAGCACGAGCAACTATAAACTTTCCAATGAGAAATAAAGCTTTGTTACATCATGCCATATAAAAGTGAGTGATATATCTTTATTCATGCTGTTATAACCAAGAAGAAAACTGACATTTGGCTTTTGTTAACCCTTTATGAACAGAATCTAGTACAATGTCCTTCCGTGTCTAAGGCAACAGCTAACCCATGGGCAGAAAGAAACATGCCCTTTAGCAGAAGAAATGCAAACCTCCATTTGGTGGAGTGGTAACTAGCACTGAGAAAGAATCTCCACTGCTGAAGGGATCCTATTTAGATTTCCAATATAAACAATCAATTTTGAAGCTTTCATCTACAAAATGTCTCAGTTAACAATACTTTTTCATTAGGCTATATGTTTAAAATTAGGCATCAATTGATGCTGATAATTATAGTGAGATTATAGAGACAACTGCATTATTAAAGTAGTTACAGTTAACAGAACTAGATATTTCTAAAGCAGTGAGGCCTTCTTCTAGATAAAGTGCTGCCTGATTTACAATATATTTTATAGTGTGGAAATTACCATACTGATCCAAAAAGCTATATAGTCCTTCGGATTCCATTTGCCAATGACTTAAGTCTTGTCAGCGAGGGCAAAGATTTATCAGACATTAGATAAGAGTAAAATATTACAAACTGTTGACAGCTGGCACATAAAATGGCAGTGACTTGCACATTATGAGTGCCATCCAAGCATTTGTCAAATGCTTGACTTTCCTTCAAAGAAATAGGAAAAGTAAAATTAAATCTAGTCAATCAATATACCTATCATGTTTGAGCAGTCTTGACAACTTTTGTTTAAAAAATATCATTTACTACAGTTTCATGGTATGCCTCTTTTATTCCCACTTCACTGCTCTGTGTCTGTGACTTGCTTATGGTAGATGCACACACATTTCATGTGCTCTATGTCCTTCCCACTTTGTGACCCTTTTGTTTTCTCCATCCGACAACTTTCCTGTCCAAAATGATAAAATATCTCCAAGGTCTTTTGGAGCATTTCATGGCGGACCATAAGACACAGTTTGAGACAATTCCTAGAAAAGATGTTTGAAATTCTGAGATTAGACTAGGACCACCAGAGGAAAGTCAAGGTGACAAAAACGTGTCGTCACATAATTTTGACAGCAACTGCAAAATTATGACAAAGAGAGAAAATGACTGAAATTTTATACCTGTACAAGAAAGGCCTTAAATGCTAGCTTCACAATGGCCGTGTGAATAAAAACTAAAGAGAAGCCACGAACTAGCCCAGTTTCTCCAGGCAGGAGTTAATGTGGTGTCTACATGATATAAACGCGAGACATAAGAACTTGTTTATACATAAACTTTTAGCAAAGCGTGTTTATGGCGCTACGTAACAAACTCCACATGGTATAAATGCAATAGTTATATTTGTCATTTGTTTAATCTTCTTTTCATTTTGTGACTGACACACTCAATAAATGTTGGAAAACCCAAGTGATAATTTTAATGACTGAAATGAGATAGGGAGGGGGTGGGGTTGTCAAAACCTTAACTGCCTCAAATCACTAAATGGCATCCTTCTCCAGATAATTGATACAGTTTTATGTATCCAATATTGTTTCTATACATAGTAGACTTCCAGCTTCCATAACTAAGTCCATTCTCTCACATCTTCCTGCCCAGTTCTTAGCTCTGCATCAGCATCTTCCGTGCATCCCAACTCTAAGACCTTCAGCGCCAGGCCCTTGTTGCTTCTTGACTAAACCTATCTGTTCTGCACATTCTTTTCCACACAAATAAAGCCCAAACATGCAGTTATTGGATGCTTGCTACAACTCTATATCTAATTGCACCTTCAGAAAGAGTTTCTGTAACCTCCAGTCTGCTCACCTCTCTCTGTATCCTCAGCCCTTAACTAGTCAAAGCCATTCTCTGCTTCTAGGTGGATTACTACAACCATCACCTAGGTAACCTTCTTATTTTAATGTCATTTTCTTAGCTCTTNATAATGTTCTTGAATCAGTGGTCTTTCTGTTGGGCAGTAACTACATCTCCCAGACTAGTGAATCCTTAGTAACAGTATAGGGGAGCCTGCTGTTCAGCGGTAACTAACAAATCATGACCGTATGCATGCCACCACCTCTTCTATGAGTCTCCAAGACACAGTCATTTTCCCTGTGAAAATTTACATATCCTGTCACAGTGGCAGGAACATGTGACAGAGCAGCTTGAGAAAGGAAGAATTTGTCTGACCCATGGATTCTGAACTTTGAGCCAATTAGAATGGGAAAGGCCGAACAGCTCACCCATGGATTCTGAAGTTTCGGCCAATTAAAGTGGGGAAGGCAGACAGCTCACCCATGGATTCTGAAGTTTTAGCCAATTAGAGTGGTGGGGAAGGCAGAACAGCTCACCCATGGATTCTGAAGTTTCAGCCAATTAAAGTGGGGAAGGCAGACAGGCTCACTCCATAATGGTAAGAGCATGTAGCAGATGTGTCTCCGGGCTTAGCAGACCAGGAATCACAGGAATCAGGCCAAAGCTGGAAGTGGCTATAACCCTTAAGATATGGCTCTAGTTAGCTACTGCTGCCCACTGGGCCCCACTACCTGCAGGCTCCACAGTCCTATAAATAGTGCTACAAGCTGGGGGCTGAGCTTTCAGTCTTTGTGGCTATGGGTGATGCTTCAGATTCAAACCATAATAATGCCCCTGCACTAAATCATCTAGGACCAGTGTCAACTTGATTGAATTAAAACTTAGGGCACAGCTCAGATGGGAGTATTTCTATCTGTGTGCTGAGGTCCTAGACTAAATAAAACCAGAAAGGGAGAAAACCATATAAACGCAGCATTCATCTGTCCTATCCTCCTCATCCATGAAACTATGAGCAAGCTGCCCTGCATCACTGCTGCCATAGCCCTGAGTTTCTCCTGGTACCATGCTCCTCAATCAGGATGTACAATGGATTATAGCCCCAAACTGTGAGCCAAAGTAAAGATTACTTCTGACTAGTTAGCTTTAGTTGTTAACTTAACACAGACTAGAGTCATCCAGAAGGAAAACCGCAGATGGAATTATCTACATCATACTGACTCACAAGCATGTCTATTAGGGATTGATGCAGGAGGACCATACCCCCTGTGGGTGATAGTGCTGAATTGTAAAAAAAAAAAAATTAGCTTAAGCAAGGGCCATAGAGTGAGCTAGAGAGCAAGCCATTAAGCAATGTTCCTCTATGATTCATATCTCTAGGTTTTTGCCTTATGTTCCTGCCCCAACTTCCCTCAATGGTGTGTGGCAACCTGGAAATACACACCAAATAAAACCTTGCTTCCCCAAGTAGCTTTTGTTCTGAGTATTTTGCCAAAGCAACATTTTGAAACTAGAACACCTTTCCTTAGTTTGTTCTTGCCAGATATTTGCTCATGGAAGTGAGAAGCATGACTAAGACAGAGCTTGGAGATACTCAGTGACACCTTTCCTCGTCTGCACGATCAGTATCAATAAGATCGAGGATAGTCAGTCCAACAAAATTAAAATGGTGAAACCAGAAGAAGTGTGACATTTGTTCTCTGTCTCTTGCGATCAAGCTACCATCCAGAAACTTCAGCCCTTCTCCTGTTCACAGTTCTTATTAAAGAACCTAAGAATAGGATGGAAAGTGAAGCAAAAAACAATGGACAAAAAAATAGCTTCATATTAGTAAACAAGGTGCATTTACTTTCTATTTTTTAAACATCTTCTATTCCATATTTATTTAACACACATTACACTCAGCCATTCAAACTTTATGCTCATTAAATATGAGCAGTTTTGACTTGGCAGTGGGCTCAGGGATCAGTCTAAAGATTAATGCTTTCAAACCTTGCTATGTTTCATATTTTGTCAGGAAGATCACCACTGTCAACACCATTTACTTCATCTGTAAACTTTTTTACTTAACTATCAAAACCATTTCCTGGTGACACATATGGTGGTTGTTCTATTCAGTTGGCTGGAGTCTGATTTTCCCAGAAACAGATACATTTATGGAATCTGATTTTATTGAAGGCTGAAGCTGTATTTTCAGAATGATAGCATGTTAGTTTGTCCTGTGTTTCATCATAAGGGTGATGGGAGCTTTGCAAGGCAACTAGATGATGCCAAGAATTTCTATAGGTCCATTTCTCATTTCACAGTAGGTCTGGTTTAGAATAATGGTCTACCTACTCTAGGACAGTAAAAAGCTCAATATTAGTCAATAGTTCACCTGCAATTTCCTATGAGACTTTGTCTATATCACAGAAACTTCCCAAGAAAGCAAAAGCTCCCCATAGAAGCCCAGATCCACTGGGCAGTGGTGGCACACACCTTTAATTCCAGAACTCAGGAGGCAGAGACAGGCAGATCTCTGTGAGTTCAAGGCCAGCTTGGTCTTATAAGAGTGAGTTCCAGGACAGGCCCTAAAGCCACAGAGAAACCCTGTCTAAAAAGAAGAGGAAGAAGAAGAGGAGGAGGAGGAGGAGGAGGAGGAGGAAGGAAGAAGAAGAAGAAGAAGAAGAAGAAGAAGAAGAAGA
>LOEQ01003833.1:74540-88621 GCA_001685075.1 Bramus lutescens
AAGAAAGAAAGAAACTAAGTCTCGCATTCTGGTCTCCTATGAGTCTAACAT
Organism: Bramus lutescens; assembly: GCA_001685075.1. Lineage (NCBI taxonomy): Eukaryota > Metazoa > Chordata > Mammalia > Rodentia > Cricetidae > Bramus > Bramus lutescens. The sequence goes on from LOEQ01003833.1 coordinate 74,592, forward strand.
TGACAACACAAGTTTAAAGAAGTACCAATCTCTAAAATATGCCCCAAATGCCAGAATTTCAAGGATGAATATTTCCTCAATAAGGATCACCCATCCTTCATTGTCTGAGTAACTAGTCAATATTATAAACATATTGTTTTTGTAGACTGAACATGTATTTATAGCCCTCATTATGATAAATGAGGAAACCAGTGCTCGTTATGTTGCTACGGACTATACTCAATAACAAAGTTAGAAACAAAATCTTCTGGCCCCTAAGCCCCTAAGCCATGCTGCTGGAGTTATCCTACCTGATATTAACACAAAACGCAGTGTTTTCCTGTGAAACACTGTCTAAATGGAATCAAATTATTTGGTACTGCCTCAATATTGGAGAAACAGTTTGTTTCCTTAAATCTTATTTATGCCCTACTCAATACCACTCCTTATAATTAGTAAGAGAAAAAGGTCCCTGGCAGAATGAATCAGCCCTCCCTCTGCTGTTATCTTTAGATGCCTCCCATCTGCAAGGTGCTGGCACCATGCATGCCTTCTGTCTTCTGTGTTTGAGGATAGAATCCTGGTTGTATTTGTTAAATCAGTTTGGATAAAGATGTAGCAAGCATGATTTATTCAGGTCTTGAGTTCCAATATGGCTCTGCAATATGGCATTATCAACAATACACTCTGAAAATGTTCACAGTTCATTAAAAACATAAGTAAATAGATGAGAACAATTTCTCAAATATTAATTCAACAAAGAGTATGTCCCTCATTGGGCTGTATCTCATAGATATACATTTCAAAGTAAAACTAATTTTTTAATTTAAAAAATGGCATGTCATTGTTTCATTCATTAAATTAACAAAATATTGGGAGATATGCCATCCCAATTACAAATACCAAAAATATCTCACCTATCTAATATTGAGCCCTTTTATCTTTCACCTACAAGGACAAAATAACAAAGGTCAAGGCTGCCATCTGAAAAGTCAAAAACAGAGCAGTCAAAGAAAGATACAATCAGGACAACACGTGGGGGTTTTATTATTATTATTATTATTATTATTATTCAGAAGTGATTTACACATGCTTTGAAAATAAAATAACCTGATTTCCATATTAGCAGTTCTTGAATACAGACAAGGGAAAGAACTGGCAAGAGAAGAAAACCCAGAATTCAGATATAAAACCACAGAAGATCTTTCTGCCCAGGTGACTGTGTCTCCACCCTCCCCCCATCTATCAGGGTTCAGCTCATAAATTGACTGTGATGTCAAGAGGCTGTCTCAGGTCAAGGTGCAAATTCTAGGGCTCTTATCTTGCTTACTGTCAGGGTGAACTTAGCAAGTCATCCTTAGCTCTCAGTATCTGTCCTTAGAACCGCATGATCGCTACTCCCTGCCCTCACACACAGACATGAAGCTAGAGTCATTTGCATCTCCAGCAATTGCTGTAAGATACTCTCTCTAATGTGACACTTTTAATTGTCAGCGACACAATCAACAATCGTCAGGGAAAAGACTCTTCAGCAGTGACGGGTTGGCCTACTGTCTGTGGGGTTGTTCTGATTATGTTAATCAATTTTGGAAAAGCCAGCCCACTGTGAACAGCACTGTTCCATGGGCTTTGGTCCTGGACTGTGTAAGAGGGAAGAAAGCTCACTTTCTGAGCTAATCACCAGCAGCGTGCATGTATCTATTTCTCTTTGCTCTTGACTGTGGGTGTAATATGTCTATTTCAACTCCCTGCTCCTTTGGCTTTCCGGTAGTGATGGCCTGGAACCTGGAGCCTTGAACTAAAACAAGCCTTTCTTCCCTGTTGTTTGTTTCTTTTTGTCAGAGTATTTTATCACAGCAACAGAGGCGAAACAAAGATGATCATGGACATGCCTTTCAAACTTTTAGAGTTCTGCATCAGATGTCAGACCACTCCTCCCCCAGGGTGCTGTGCTGCAGTCATCCTGAGTTAGGCCAGCATCCCTAGAGCAAACAGCGCTCTTTTCTCACCTTGCACCAGCTGGGACACTCCCTGTGTTCTGCGAAACTGTCTCTGCTCTCCTTGAGACCTCAGCTTACATTTCACTTCTGGATAAACTGCTTTCCTGGCCGCTGGCCCTGCAGTTTTCCTCTGGTCCTCAAGGCCATCTCACTTTTCTTCCTAACAACCACAATGCGAATGCCGGCTATTATTATTTTTTTTTTATTGTGGTCTTGCCTGTCTAGTATCTCCCTACCTGTTAAGCATACACTCTGTGAAAACAATGACTCTCTTTTATTCTGTCAGCTTTCTTATAGAAGCCATGCCTAGCATTCAACAATTGTTTGTGAATGACTGAACGAACAAAACCATAAATGTGAGATTGGTGCTCTCCCCGAAGCAGACATATATGAAATAAGTTTTAGGAAATATTCAACTGTAAAGGCATTTTAGCTAAAACAAAACAGGCTTGGTGTTTTGAACGGGTTAAGAGTGCAATATGTGAAGCCCCAATTAAAACTAGCAAACTATTTTCTCTTTTTCTTTCTTTACTTGTTTTTAAAAAAGAAACAATTTTTTTCATTTTGCATAACAATCCCAGTCCCCACTCCTTCCCCTTCTCCCCTTCCCTCCACTTAACCCCCCACCCCAGGCCCCATCCACTCCTCAGAGAGGGTGAGGCACATTGCTTTGGGGAAGGTCCAAGGTCCTCTCTACTATATCTAGGCTGAGCAAGGTATCCATCCAAAGAGAATGGGTCACAAAAAAGCAAGTACAAGCAGTAGGGATAAATCCTGGTGCCACTGCCAGTGTCCCCACAGCCTTCCCCAGCCATACAACCATTACCTACATTCAAGTTACTAGTTTGGACCTATGCTGTTTCCTTCCCTGTCTAGCTGGAGTTGGTGAGGTAAGCTATTTTAGTGGGTGTCCCCATCATGGTCCTGACCACTTTGCTCATATTCTCACTCCTCCCACTCTTCATCTGGACTTTGGGAGCTCAGTCCAGTGCTCTGATGCAGGTCTCTGCCTCTGTTTCCATCAGTTGCTGCATGTAGGTTCTATGGTGATATTTAGGACATTCATGAGTCTGACAACAGGGCAAGGCCAGTTTGGGCACCCTCTCCTCTATTGCTTAGGGTCTTAGCTGGGATCATCCTTGTGGATTCCCGGGAATTTCTCTAGTGCCAGGTTTCTTGCTAGCCTCNGCACCCTCTCCTCTATTGCTTAGGGTCTTAGCTGGGATCATCCTTGTGGATTCCCGGGAATTTCTCTAGTGCCAGGTTTCTTGCTAGCCTCATAATGGCTTCCTCATTCAAGCTATCTCTTTCCTGGCTTTCATCTCTGTCCTTCCTCCATCTCAACCATCCAGTTACCTCAAGTTCTCCTCCCCCCTCCCCTTCTCCCCTCATTTTCCCCTTTCACCCTCTCTATTCCCCCCACCCCCATGCTCCCAATTTTATCAGGCAATCTTGTCTGTTTCCCCTTTCCAGGTGGATCTATGTATGTTTTTCTTAGGGTTTACCTTGTTACCTAGCTTCTCTAAGATCATGAACTATAGGCTCAATATCCTTTGCTTTATATATAGTATATACTTATGAGTGTGTATATACCATGTTCATCTCTCTGGGTCAGGGCTACCTCCACTCAAGATGTTTTTTGTCTTGTTCCATCCATTTGCATGCAATTTGAAAATGTCATTTTCTTTTTACCACTGAGTAGTACTCTAATGTGTAAATGTCCCACATTTTCTTTATTCATTCTTTGGTTGAGGAGCATCTAAGGTTGTTTCCAGGTTCTGGCTATTACAAATAATGCTGCTATGACTATAGTTGAACAAATGTCTTTGCAGTATGTTTGAGCATCTTTTGGGTAAATACCCACAAGTGGTATTGCTGGCAGAAGCATCACCATCCCTGACATCAAGCTCAATTATAGAGCTACAGTAATGAAAACAGCTTGGTATTGACATAAAAACAGAGAGCTTGACCAATGGAATTGAATCAGAGACCCAGATATGAACCTATGAACACCTAATTTTTGAGAAAGAAACTAAAAATATACAATGGAAAAAGGAAAGCATCTTCAACAAATGGTGCTGGCATAACTGAATGTCAACATGTGCAAGAATGTAAATAGATTCATATCTATCCCCATGCACAAAACTCAAGTCCAAATGGATTAAAGACCTCAATATAAATACAACCACACTGAACCTAATAGAAGAGAAAGTGAGAAGTGGTGTTCAATGCATGGGCACAGAAGACCTCTTCCTGAATATAACACCAGTAGCACTAACACTGAGAGCAATAATAAATAAATGGGACCTCCTGAAACTGAGAAGCTTCTGTAAAGCAAAGGACACAGTCANGAACTAAACAGAGAATTCTCAACATATGAATCCCAAATGGCCAAAAGACACTTAAGAAAATATTCAACATCCTTAGCCATCAGGGAAATGCAAATCAAAAAAACACTCTGAGATACCATCTTATACCAGTCAAAATAGCTAAAATCAAAAACACCAATGATAGACTTTGCTGGAGAGGATGTAGAGTAAGGGGAACACTCCTCCATTGCCGGTGGGAATGCAAACTTGTACAACCACTTTGGAAATCAGTGTGGTGGTTTCTCAGAAAATTGGGAATCAGCCTACCTCAGGACCCAGTAATTGATTTTCACTGCGAGTTTGAGACAGAAGTGTAGCTATGGATACATCTCCTAACAATGAAAAATATTTTTTAGATTTACCTAATCAGCTTTTATTTGGTCCTTGGTGTTTTTTTTGTGTGTGTGTGTGTGTGTGTGTGAAAGAGAGAGAGAGAGAGAGAGAATCTGAAGTCACACAAAAAAATGTTCCATACTCAAGATCCAAATTTAGGGCTCTTAATGCAAACCAGCACCTGCCAGCCCAGCACTCCAGCTTGGTATTAAAGAGGGCTTTCCTGAGAAAACTAAGTAAGAACATTGTAGGTTCTTTCAAATTAGTTTCAGACCCATGGTTTCTGCTGTGTTGAAGCACAAAACTTCAATAAAATTTACAGTAAGTCAACAACAGCTATGAAGTTAATAGTGGGGTTCATTTGCCTTAATTCAAACCATATTGAAGGGAAAATTACATGGCAGCAAGATTTCACACTACCTCATGTAAACAAGGTTTAGTACCGTATAGTTATAGATGCATACATAGTCAGATATACCATATAACTGTTTCCTAGTATATATGTTGTATATATTTAACATTATATAAAGCTATCTACATAATTATATAAACATTTTATCTATTAAAATATCACCTTTTTAAATGATATTAAGTATTAACAAAATATAAAATCTATGCACCATAAAAGAATATATATTTAAAAAAGTTTCCTTCCCTTTACTACCAGATAAACAACACCCACAAAGACAGGTCATATGTGTGTGACTACTGGCATGAAGAAATGAATAGAAGACAGAGGAAAGACAGACTTTTGCATAAGGAACTCCTGGATCTGGAAAAAACACTGAATAAGAAACAGTGGAGGTATTTGACCTGACATGGAAATGGAATTGTTTGGGTTTGTGTCAAAATCTGAAAAGTACAAAGTAAGAATGGTAAGGTAGTATAGAAATAATGATCAATAATTTCCTCAGTTCAGAAATTATCTTGGCATAGGGTTAAATATCACTTTGATTAGACTGGGAAAATTCCTCTTTCTAATGCTTACTTGGCTATTTTAACGACATTCTGCCATTTCTATAAATAAGAATTTTCTTTAAGAAGAGTAGAATGTCTTCTATTTTATTGGTTAAGACATGAAACTGCAGGGGCTTTAATGTAGAATAAAAGAGCAATAAAATGTTCTATACTGTTAAAATACAAAACAAACTCCTAAAATAAGTCACTTGAGAATAGAAAGGCTTAATTTAACAACAACAAGAAAAACAAGTGGAAGAAAATGAAAGGAAAAAGAAAAAATGAAGAAACAGATTTAAGAACCAAAATTTAAAGTAATCAGTAAGAATATGCATTGGTTCTACTATAATAATTCTTAACAAAATTTTCAATAAATGATAAATTAAAATAAATATCTGAGCCCCGAATCACAATTTACATAAACTAATTTTATTGTTTGATTTCACAAATAGAAGAATCTTTTCATCACTAAATTTAGTGGGGTTTTTTTTCTACTGAAAAATTTTCGACTACACATTAGCTACAATAAAAAGGTAAGGTGATTTAGTGACAACTAAGTAAGTACATATTTAATATTTCCTTATTACATTTTTCCTACTAGAAGTTTATTACATCTGCCATGGTATGGTGGTGCATTCCTATAATCCTAACACTTGGGAGGTAGAAGCAGGAGGATCAGGAGTTCAAGGCCAGCCTTGGCTACACAGCCAGTATGAGGTAAGTCTTGGCTATATGAGACCCTGTCTCTAAATAAATAAATAAATATAAAAAGAAAAAGATAATGGTAACATAATGTGATAGAATTCTTCCTTTAAAAAATAAACCCTTCACTGTATTAACCAGTGCTATTCATTTCCTCCTTAAAACATAGTTCAGAGTGTTTTGGTTTCTGGTAGATGGCAGACTAGCCTTGAGTAAGTTTATGCATAAATCTCCTTCAAAAATCATTATAGAATTTGGTCTTTACACCACTGGAATGACTGACTTCATTGTAAACACTATCATTTATTTACAATCTCTTACTGCCACAGCAGTCCATGTAACTTATCTTCTTGAGTTTTGTTTGCTTGATTGTTTGTTTAGTTTTGCAACAATGGCCAGTAAAATAAATAATTGCATCATGATAAAAATAGAAATTTTTGGAAAAGTAGCAAAAATATGTCTATCTAAACACTAATTTTTCTAATGTGATTACTTCCTTATCATAGGTCTCACCGTATGCATTTGTGGCATTAAGGTGAAACTGCATACATTCTATAACTTGTATTTGTTGCTCTATTTGAATAAAATATTGTAAGATAACTATCCTTGGCTAAAATGTTACAGAATACAACTCACATCTCTGCTAAATTTGTAACTCCAGCTGAGGCACCCCTCTACTAACTAGGAAGGAAGCTCTGATTATGCAGGAGTCAGAAGCCGATCGCAGTACTCCAAACTGGTGATAAATGCCTTCTGTTTAACCTTAAGCTGCCCCGTTTGAGATATATTGTGACAGCACCCTGAGCCAAGGAAGACAGTCTGGAACTACATACTTACTGTATGCTATCATTGAGAATTACACTTCTGATAAAAGTGTTCATTCAATTTTATCCTCATTGCTTTTTACAGTCAAGATCCAAAATTGAAATAGTTTAAAAATATTTTCTGTAGTTGAATCTTCAGTCATAAATAATGACACAAAGGTTTCTAGAGATTTTATTTAAGGGAGCTTTAGGATAAGCCAACATAAGGAAGCTTGGAACAGGGCTGCTGGGAAGCCATTGTCTCCAGTAATTTCACCACTGGTGAGTTACCTATGAGCCCATTGATAGCTCCACACCCATGCCCATGTGTGTAGCCTTGGTTAAACTTGAGACACAAAGGAAAAATAAAATGAAAGAGAAATGAAAGCAGGGTGGAGACTTGGTGTCAGGAAGTTTAGTGAGTAGGAAGATAAGAGTGTAGATGAATGAAAGTTACCAAAATGCAATATGTATATAATATACATATACATAACACATATATGTGTGTGTATATATATATACACATATGAAAGTATCAAACAATAGACTAATTTTCTAAAGGAAATAGCATCTCATGTTTAAAACTCTTAGAATCAGAAGTGATTACAATTTCAGATGTTTGTGCATTTTTGAAATATTTATATTTAACTAATGAACTGTTTGAGAAATAAAACCAAAACTAAATATGAAGTTCATCCATTTTTAATATATAGGTTATATACTTACTTGGAAGATAATTTCCATACTTTTAAGTTTTAATAAATTGGATTTTCATTGAAGAAATCTTTGATCAAACAATTTTTTGAAACCTTTCTTAGGATATCTATGGAGTCAAAGGAAAGACTGCCTTGACCACTCTCAAAAAGTAGTCATAGCAGGAAGCTGAGTGGGCACTGAGCAAAAGCTGTGTTCTGAAGAAAGACCTTGTGTTAAGATTTACCCCCAAATCATCATATGACTGCAACCCCACACACACATCCTAGGTCAATCTGTTTTCAATGGATTTGTGTCCTCACTTCATACAGAAGCTAAATACCTTCATAAACAGAAAGGTTTTCCACATTTTTATTTTTTCCCTGGCATGACTCTTAATAAATTGCAGAACTCAATTCCTGTCTTCCCTTGTAAACCACTCTGGTTCCAAAAGCCCTCCCAGGAATGTACTTTTAATTTTTCATGGAATTTCTTATAAAAGACTTGGCAGAAAAAGCAGCAGTATCAGAGAGATGAAATGTGGACACATTTGGAATTGGTGACTGAAAAATTTGTATCACATTATGTGACATTCTGCAACAGAAAAATTACAATAAAACAACAAACCCTTAGTTACTGTGGTGAATGATGAACTTAGCATACGTCATACAGCATACAGTAATGATATTAGATAGTCACCAGCTTCTTCCTCTACTATAACTATTATGATTAATATTGGGACTACAGCTTTTCAAAACTGACATCTATTACCCCCCCAGTACCAAATAATGATAATTACAATGGCACCTACTATATTTTTGAATGTTCTCTCTTGATGGTTAAAGGTTACAATGGCATCTGTGTAGAGTTTTTAGTTACTTATAATGCACTCAAGAAATCTGGGTGACACTTGGTCACAGAATCTGTAAACAGGGATTTCTGAAGCGTATATGGGTTGAAGAGTCCTTACCTGAACTATCTGGGGGCAACAAGGGCTTTAGAACTTGGAGATTATTGGATTTAAGATCTCTTGAAAATAGAACCCAAATCTAGGCATGAAATTCTCCTTTATGTTTCCATTTCACTTCCCATGAAGAGCATGAAAAGGATTCTGTGTGATAATTTTAAATTATTTGTGGCTACGTTTTTAAGATGTTGAATTTTCTGCTTATGCTGTGACATCAGCACTCAAATGCTTCTGGATCCTGAGGGTTGAGAACACAGCACACAGGTAGAGTGCTTGCTGATTATAGACGAAGCCTGGACTCAATACCAGCACTACAAGGGATTCTTGAGAGTGTGTGTTTGTGTCTTATATTAGGGACATCCAACCTATATAATCCAGACTACTGCAAATACAAACGCTGTTACCATGCTTTCTCAATTTTCATTCCAATACTGTGAAAACGCAGCGGATTAGTATAGGCGCTTAGATTTTTGTGCGACTTGGCTCTCCAAGCATTCTAGATAAGATCGGAACAGAGAGACACCGCCTTCATCACTTCACATCACTTCACTTCAGGAAGTCTTCTTGTATCCAAATCTTCACCAAGAAGCACCATTTTAAAAATTAGATGGCCCATATTAAGAATGGCTTTCCATTGATGGCAGCGGTGGCCTTCTGACTAGCTCTCTGAATGACAAAAACGGGCTCACATGGGTAGAACTGAGAACAGGCAAAGAAAATTGGTCACTGAAGTATTGTACTCAAATGTTCTACCTTTACATACATAAAGTACTTGAAATGCGGGAGTTCTGACATTTTAAAACGGAAGACTGTGATTGTTTAAAGAAAATCCTGGGTGGAATTTTGAAATTATCTTAATTGCATCTTTCACAACTTCTTAAGGGACCTGATGCTACAATTTCTTAGAACTCACAGCAAACTCTGGAAACAATTCTGTGTGTTTGCTAATGAATGTGGGGAAAAATTCTACACATATGGTATAATTTGGCTTGACGCTTCTCTCACTTTTGGCTTGAACTGAAGTTTGGTCTGAAGAATGGAATATTTCAGTATTAAAAAACAGCCCTGAAGGACTTTGATCTCTACACACACACACACACACACACACACGACACACACACCACAATCATGAAGAAACCTGCACAGAAGCATGTGCATAATCATAAGCCAATGCTATTTCCTGGGAAGATGTTTAAATGGAATATTGAATAATAGTTAATTGAAAATGCCATGTTTCTGTTTGACAGGAGAAATGATGCCACCTCACTCCCAACACACTACTCTGGAAATTTCTCTCCACTGGCAGAGAAACTGTTATCTTCATTGCAAATTCTAGCTATGATTTTTTTTTAAATTGCATGTGATGTTTACACCGAAGTGAAGAAATTATTGTCCACAGTAGAATTGTACTGTAATACGTTTTCATTTGTAATATTTTGTAGACTCATTGACATGTAGATACATGTCCTAAATATCGTTAGTGTTGGGATAACAAGATAATCAACTTATTCCCACATGTCAGCTATGGTACTTTTTAAGTGAAATGCGGTGCTTCCCTAGAGGTATTGGATTTGTTGGTTTGGCTATGGCTGATTGACTTTCCAACTTCCATGCTATCTTGCAAGGGTCCTCCTTTTGTGAAACTTGGCTCTCACTTCAGGCTTCTGTCTGTTGTGCTCCTTTCAATGCAGCTGCATTTCTGGCCTCCTCGCAGCAGCTCACTCAATTCAGCAGGCTTCAATTTATGAATAATGCATCTATTGTTGTTTATTTTCAGTTTGTATTTACTAATGAGACAGTGCTGATGGGAATTTTTCCAAGAAAATTATGTACATTGTGACTGATATATTAGAAAAATCTTCACATTACCATTCTCTATATTCCCTTTAATGTAATTCCCAAGAGCTGAAGCTGTAGCCCTGTGGTATATTTGCCTAGTACACACAAGACTCTGAGTTCAACTCGAGCTCTGAAAAGCAATAGAAAAATAAAAAGAAAGAAAAGGAAAGGGTAAGACAATATAGTCTAATGTTACATCACTTTTAAGTGTGCATGCATCATTTTAGCTGTTTATTTAAAATGCAGATAAATATTACAAATTAGAATTTGCAAAAACATGTTTAATATAATTAGTTTTTCTAGAATTATTGATTTGTATTATTATGTGATTTTAAACTACTTTTCATGCTGTCTCACAGTTATCCTTTTCCTTTTAGAACATATTTCCATAAAGTATTCAGGATAAATATCCTCCTAAACATGAGATTACTGTTAAAGGCACAGCATTTCCAGAAAATCAGGTCACACATACACAAGATGATGCTGAAGGTCCATGAACTGTTTATTATTAACCTAACGGAAAGGGCCTGTGCAGTATCAAGATAAAGACACAATCAAAATGCACAGTTAAAATGAATTTGGTTCCCCTAAAATAACTTAGTTGGAAATTTTCTGAAATAAGAGATTGTTCAAGAATAAGTATCAATTAAATAAGAGATTTAGAAAGTACTATATTTTCTCCTGTTATTTTTTATTTAACACAGAATTAATCTGACCATGTGTAAATTTGTTTAGAAATAATTTAAGTAGGCGAGGGGCAAAGGGAGTCAGTCAGGCAAACGAGTTTGTCACTCTGTAATTAATGGTTAAAATAAATGTTAAGGGTTCACTAAGGTTCCTCCTTTACTTTTTATTCATTTCAAACTGTCCATAATAAGATGCTATAGGAAAAGAACAGCCATACAACTCCTGATGTTATAGAATTTGTATCAGAAACTTTGCCTGTTTTCTAATAGGAGAAAGAAAAGAAATGGATTTTAGTCTGGGGGGGGGGAGGTGAGTATCTGGNNNAAGTGGCTGGGGAAAAGCTGTGACCAGATTATTTAGTGTAAAAAAAATCTGTTTTCAATTAAAAAAATATAGACGCTGAGACAAATATATAAAATCATAGTTCTAAGATATTAAACAAAGACATTAGAGGACTGTGATCCAGGGAAGGAGGATAAAAATATGAACACACCAAACATTCTCACTGCACTTTGGAGCCACTTTCTCAGTAGTAATGTGTGGAGTATAGACCCTGAGTTAAGAAGCCAATCTATATATAGTTCTGAAAGATTAAGTTAGCTAGAATACACTGAGGCAAGGCGCTGGGGACAAATGAACTTCAGAGATTTACACAGGGTCTCAACTACACAGTTTTTAAATGCTAAGCTACATAAACATACATAGGCTGGAAATATTTGGAGGTTGGAGATGTTGCTTAATGATACAGAACTTGCCAAAGATGCCCGAAGCCCAGGGACTGAATCCCAGCCCTGTGTGCAATTGCAATTTTTAAAATAAATGTGTAAATAAATCCATAAGAATGGTCTTGTTTAAAACACATGCACACACAGGAGCGCGCGAACACACACACACACACACACACACACACTTTCTGGAACATTCTCTTGAGATCCTGAAATTCTTAACTAGTTCAAAGCTGACATCAGAAAAAAACAGATATAGTAAAATTACTGATTAACAAAAAAAGCATCTAAAATTCAAACTGCTTTAGAAATCACATAACATTTTAAAACAAGATCTAAAACTCCATGAAGACAATACAATGTATATTAACAATAATTTATATTCAGCATCCCATATAATGTTTCTAGTCATGCAAAGAATGTGTAGGTAGGTAAAATATTAGTCATTAGTCACAGACCCAGAAATAATATAGATAATATAATTTGGAGAAATTTATATCGAAACAATTATCACAAATAGATTAGAAGGGAAACCATGAGCTCAACTGAAAAGAAAAATGAAAATTATCCTTACAGAAAATGAAGTGGCATTTCTAAAGTGAGAGTATACAACAATTGTAAAAGAATTCATTGAATTGGATTTGCAGCATATGCCACATTGAGGAAGAAACTTGAAAAATGCAACAAACTGACGCATAGAAAAAATTTAAAGTCAGTGAGTGGTAAGTAGTGGAGCCAAGAGAACCCACGGGATGAAATTAAGCTATCTAACATGTGTGAAATTCTGAGGGAAAGAAAGTGAAGGTGGGGACAGAAAAGCATTTCCTTAAAAATATCATAAAAATTCCAATTTTGATGAGAACTGAAAATTAAAAAGCATTGTATTCTTTGAATGGTACTTGTGATCACAATGTTGAAGAAAATATTTCCTATGTAGCTATCAAAAGAGGAAATTATATCCAGAATAGGTAAAGAGAACTCTCATGCTAAAAATAAATGAAATAATAAAGCAAACAATAACTGAGAAAAAGAACTAACTAGATTCTTCCTTCTAAAAAGGACTAAAGACAGCCAACACTCAGTACTTCATAAAGGAATGTTCAGCAGCACCAGCAGCAAAGCCTAACATGGCAGCACACAGGTCAACTCTGCAAGGAGACAGCGAGTGTTGGTGAAAGTGTTGACCATCTGGAACTCTTAGACAATATCACTGAATATGTTAAAAGGTAGATGCTATTTTGAAAATCAGCTTGGCAGATGTTAACATGCTAAATACTCAGTAGGCATATGATCCAACAACTTTACTATCTATCTAAGAAAACTAAGGCCATAGATAAACCGTGATATGGCTATCATACAATTACACATTATGCAAAAGAATGCAGGAAGCACTGATTTTCACAAGAATGAACTGTAGTGCCAAAAACAGCATGCTTGTAGCAAGAAGCAAGACAAAGGAAACGTACCTAGAGGCTCACAAAAGAGATATTCTAAGTAAGTCAAAACTATTCTAAGGTTGCAGTAAGATCTATCATTGCCTGAAGAGAGGGGACTGACTTCAGAGGATGGATAACTTTCTCAAAAAGTGGAAATGCTCTACATATTGGTTATTATAGCAGTATATGAATCAAACACATCAAGCAGTTTTAATGTCTGTGCTTTATTTCAGGTCAATTACTATACAATAAATTTGATTTTTCAAAGAAGTATCTCTCATGTTTATTCCACCTTCTTCATTATAGATCTCTCCATCAACGTAGTGATGACGTGAGCTAAGCAACTCTAATGAACATCCTTTCCTACTGTGAGCGTCTTCTCTGTGTTTGCCCTGGTTTCTGTCTGTCTTTTTAATCTCTGTCTATCTGTCTGTCTGTCTGTCTGTCTGTCTGTCTGTCTGTCTATCAATTATCTATCATCTGCCCATCATATCATATCTATCTATCTATCTATCTATCTATCTATCTATCTATCTATCT
>LOEQ01003833.1:88641-125536 GCA_001685075.1 Bramus lutescens
CCTTGTGTACAATAGTCAAACACACTATTGCTGAGCTACACCCACAATTTCCTGTTTTTATTCTTGACTCATCACTGTTTGTCTGCAAACCAGAAAAAAGTCCTTACAGCATAGTATTCTACAAATGGCAAGGTATGAGTCATAAGGTCAAAACTAGAAATTCAACACAATGAAACATAAAATAAAGTATCAGAGTATTCTAGGCCTAATAAAGTTGTTTATATTTAAACTAAAGTACTAAGTGTGTGTGTTTGTGTGTGTGTGCTGTAAGCTTCTTTGCTGAAACTATGCTCCTAACCCACAAGGTTGCCTGAAAGCCTCTTTCTGAAATATAATCTAGATTATATATTCATGCCTGCAGATGCCAGAAGAGGGCACTAGATACACTGGACCTGGAATTACAGACAGTTGTGAGTCCTCAATATGGGTTCTGGGAACTGAACTCAGGTTGTCTATAAGAGCTGTATGTCTTCTTAACCACTGAGACATCTCCCAGTCCTTATCTTTTAAATGAGTTAAATGTATCAGAATTATATTGAGGGACAAAGATGGAGGGGAAATATACAAAGAAAAAAGTACAAAACAATTGCTCAAGAATCTTAAAACAAAGATATAAATGTTATGTATTCACAAGAAAAAAATAAAAGCCAATAATCGTCTGCTACCATAAAATAGGAAAGAAATAGCAGGTGCAGAAAAACTAGTATGGTGATCAGAAATTCATGTGGATTTGTATTTTAGGAGTTTCCTTAAATGCTGAATAAAGTTGCATAAAAGAATATTATATAATATAGTAGAAACTCTTGTTCTCCACTTATCCCAAGCATCTGTTCTTCTCTGATGTCCTTATGATAAAACATGTTGACCAAGGTTTCTGTCCTGCCCAGTTCTGCAGCCGTTTAGTCCTAAATAAATACATCAAAGTCTACATTAATTATAAACTGATTGGCCTGTTAGCTCAGGCTTTTTATTAATTAATTCTTACATCTTATATTAACTCATTATTCTTAATCTGTGTTAGCCACATGGCTTGGTACCTTTTTTGGTACCTTTGCATCTGTGTCACAGCTGCAGACTGAAACTTCCTTCTTCCCAGAATTCTTTTTACCCCGCCTCTACTTCCTGCCTGGTCACCCCACCTATATTTCCTGCCTGGCTACTGGCCAATCAGTGTTTTCTTAAAAATTATACGAGTGACAGGATAAAAGACCATTGTCCCACAGCAAAAAAATATTTCTTTGTTTAATGTGTTTTGATGTGTACTTGTGTGGAGGCTAGGGGTCAATGTTGAGAGTCTCTATTACTTTCACCCTCTTCTTTGTGAAGGGGGGTCTTCTTGAACCTGGAAACCAAGTTTGCGCTAACTTCTCATAGTCCTGGTATCACAGGCAAGTTCTGCCTCCACACTCAGCATTGACTTGAGTGTTGGGAATTCTAGCTCATGTTTTCATGCTTGAGATAGCAAGCCTTTACCCACTGAACCTCACTGGGACCTTTATGTTTTTGACCTTTGAGTGCTACAATTGTCCATTAAATTCATTATGATAACCATGAGTGTCTGAGAGCAAAATAGTTATGTATCCTAACAATGCCAGCATTATGAAAGATGTTGTAAGTATAATTCAGTCACATCTCACCATTAAAACAATATGTCGGCTTCCATAGGATACAGAACTGAAGCAACAGAAAATTCATCTGAATCAGATGCAGATTTCATCCTTTTGGCCCCATGAGCGTGTGAAGTTAAGTCACGGAACTACAGTCTGATTACTCTATGCAAGTCTTCATCCTGTCAATAGCAAGGAGATCTAGGGAAGATGTTTATAACTTAAGACAAATGTTTTAAGCAACTGAAATAATAAAGACTGTAAAAAAGTGATAATCAGAATTCACAACAGGAATGTTGTGGCAATTAAGAGAACTTCTGCTCTTTGAAAGGACTAGAGTTTGGTTCCTAGCACCCACTTTGGGTGGCTCACAGCTCTCTCAAATTCCACCACCAGGAAATCCAGGACACTCTTCTGACTTCTGTGGGCACCTGTACACACACATACACACACTTAAAAATACAATAAATATTTAAAATATTAATTCTAGACTATCCTAAAACTTGAATTCTTAGCTTCCTACTCCTCATAAAAATATTTAAATATAATAAAGTTGATACATTGGGAAATATTTTTAGATCTACTTATTTCCTTTTAATGAATATGAGTGTGTTACTTGCATGTATATATGTTCCCACATACATGCTTGATGTCTGTGGAAATCAGAACAGGGTATTAGATCTCTTGGAACTCAAGTTCCAAGTGTTTCCCCCTAAAGCCAGAGCTGAGGAATTCCTAAGCCAGACAGAGCTGCATTTACAGCTAGTGGGGTGTCCCTGACTGAAGCAGGGGAAAGTAATGCAAGAGTCTAGAGTGTGTCCTTCCTGCTCTAATTGCTGGCCTCTAAGCAAGCAGGTCTTCTGTTCCAGGTGACTGTTGCTCAGGTAAGTCTGAATTAGAAGCACTTTAAAGATGTCCTATGGCCCCTTAAGCATTTATTATAGAAAGGTCTACAGAAGTATGCTGTTTTTAGAATGACTCACTGCGATGACACAATTTCTCTTGAAAATCAAAAGGGAATTAACAAATAGACTATATTTAATAACTCCAGCCTTTTATTCAGAATCAGTACAATGTTGACTATTAAAAAACACAAATTAACTCCCTAGTTATCATTACTCTAAACTGTAATTATTTTGTTTTACTCTGTTACATTGCATGAATGTGGTAAACATACATGCATGAGTGTGTTTGCATGTGTGTAAATGTGAATGCATGTATGTGTGTGTGTGAATTGCATGTACATGTACACACATGTGTCAGGAGCCCAGGGATTTGCATCAGGTATTTTCCTCCAACCTTCTTCAATTTGTCAGGGTCTCACAGAACCTAAAGCTTGCTAATTAGGATTAGCTAGCTCACCACTTTGCCCTGGGAATCCCTGTTTCTGCCTCCTGAATAAATGGATTACAGACCAATTACTATGTGTGCTGTGGATCCTGATCCCCTCGCCTGTGAATCAAGCACTTTGTCCACTGAGCCACTGCCTCAGCCCTCAATTTTAATTCTAAGACACACTCAAATATGTTTATAAAATCTGTACTTTCTAACTTAAATGTGAAACATTTTAATGCATCTCAGTTTTCACTATGCTCTTGTTAAGACTTGGGCTGTGGCTCAGTTGTAAAGTGTTGCCCAGCATGCTCTAGGAGTTCTTCTCCGACCTCAGCTGGTTTTAGAACGCAGAGGAATGAGACTGATAATCAACTAAGCTCATAGTATTTCTTTGAAAATCAAGGTTAAATGTGCCAATTGGGAATCTATTATTTTAATTAAAGTAGTCTAGTAAAATTTTTATACTTGTAAGTCTATAAAATATAGCTGTTAGCATTCAGGCATCTGTACTGGCCTCCCTTGGAGTTCTGACAGCATGCATCCTCAATTGTGCCCACTAACATCAGTTCCTGCAAATATTTACTAGGTTCCCTTTTAAAAGATGGGCCTTGTCCTTCTCCCATCTCTTCCCCTTCCCTCCTCCCTCCCTCCTTCCCTCCCTCCCTCCCTCTTTTTCTGCCTTTTCTTTCTTTCTCTCTGTTTCTTCCTCCCCCTCACTCTTTCTTCTCCCTCTCTCTCCTGCCTTCCCTTCTGCTGTTCCTGTCTCTGGAGGGCTGTCTTCCTCCTTGCCTCCCACCTAATTCCCATTTCCTTTCCCCCAGAAAATAAATAAATAAATAAATAAATAAATA
This sequence comes from Bramus lutescens, assembly GCA_001685075.1. Taxonomy (NCBI): domain Eukaryota; kingdom Metazoa; phylum Chordata; class Mammalia; order Rodentia; family Cricetidae; genus Bramus; species Bramus lutescens. The sequence continues at coordinate 92,435 of LOEQ01003833.1, forward strand.
AATAAATAAATAAATAAATAAACAAACCTTTACATGAGCCCTGTTTCATGAGTCTTTCTCCTGCATACCATTTTTAAAATTACAACAATTAATAACATATAAATAATAGTTAGTGGCCATGTACCTTATTATATTTTAGGAAATTTTTGAAATTAAGGAGTTCATCCAAATAATCCAAACCACAAAATATAGCTTTATAATAAGTAACAGTCAAAACCCATCATTTCTACCCTCGAGTGATGATGGCACAAGCTTAGAATCCCAGTGCGTAGCCTGGTTGTTTTATTTAAATACAAGTGAGCTCTTGTATTTGAAAAGTTAAAAATAAATAAAATAAAGATGCCATTATTTCTACAAATTTTATTTCATTTAATTAGTAAAAAAAAATCTCATAGTAAATGGAAAGCACATGCCTATTGCTTTTACTGCATTCATAGCTTATTTCTACAATTTCTTGGTCTTGTCTCAAACTGTTTGTTTGTTTGGCTGGAACCTCCAGCTCACTCCTGCTTCATTCTTCTCTCTCCAAACCTTGCCCTCCCAGAGAATCTCCAATAAAGAAAAGGCACCCAATAGCCCAGTTCCACATTCTTGGTGGCTATGGCAGCTCCTCCCCAGAAGAGGCCAGTAGTCCAAGTCCCCACCTAAAGCATTCAGCTTTTGACCATACTTAGACACAAACTCAGCTTGTGGTGAACATGTCATTACCCCTCGCCTACAGGCTATAGAACCTCTGTGCTCTAGTGTGGGCGTGTGACTTCTCCTGCCTGGATTTCTAGGGCTGGAGAAGTCACCTGGGACTTGCTTTCCTCAAATAAACCTGTTCTTTAACTTTTACATTTCATCTTCATCTGGTTTACGGTGTGGGAAGAGAAATCTGCTATCGAGATGCAGGAAACAGATTACTGTTTCATTCCAATTACTTACTTTGAAAAAATAGGTAGCTAAGACCAACCATTCTATGAACACATAAGTACAAAAACAGCATATCAAGACTAAAGAAAAATGTCTGATTGAAAGATCTTCAAAGACTGACTAATCCCTTTTCAAAGGAGATAACTGAAAATATAAATACTCAGAGATCATGTGGGAAGTAAACTTCAGATCACACTAGCTCCTCCAGATCTGAAAAAGGTACTGAGCCACATGGCAAAAATAGATCAGAATAATGGGTTGATATAAGCTACAAGAGCTAATAAGTAGCCTGACCTAATGAGCCAATCAGCTTTATAACTTATAGAGATCTCTGTGTGATTTTCTTTGGGGCTTGCCAGTTGTGGGGCACAGGGCGGGACAGAAACCCCAAAAAGCAGGCCCGTTCATGTTACATTACATGAAGAGGAGGAAAGCCCATAGCATCATTTTTAGGTAAAAAGCCAGAAAGTCTCTTAGCTCTTATGGTATTGATATTATTGATATTATGGTACAGTAATTATTAATATGTGATTGGTTGAATAATTATTAAGTAATGATTAATATATGGAGTTACTATTTACATATAAATGTTATCTATCATTTATAACATTTTAAATATAAAATGGAATGATAAGCATAACATGATAATAGAAACAATAATAACTATAAATATGAATATGGAATAGTAGGGGAAAAGATACAATTTGATGTGCATAGAGGTATATTTCTCAAAATCCATAGATTGAGTCATGTATACAAGTAAATTTGGATGTACTGTGTTGAAATATGCATCATTTGTATAATGTTGGACTGCATGAAGTTTAATATATGTCATTTGAAATTTCATCTCATTTAGACATAGCAAATTTGTCTGAGGCAGTTTTCCTCCCTAATTGGCATGCCATCTAAAATTAAAGCCTATATAAAATCAAATCAAATATATTATTATTCCTATTTGAAATCTCGATTAAACAAGTTAAAATAATTAATAAATTGTGACAGACAAAAACAAGAGTCAAATTTTTAGACATTGAGAAGTAGCTGGAGAAAATACATCTCTTCATGGAGTGAGAAGGGAGTATTTCTTATTAGAGATACACGAATCATGGATGTCTAGAAGTATTTAAATATATTTGAAGTGTGTAGATGGTAAGTATATTTGAAGTGTGTAGATGGAACACCCAAGACAAGGCTTTTGTCCCCTGACCAGTAGGCTGGTGCCCTTGGTATACAGTTGTGCCTAACTTTTAGCCAGTGTCAACACATGTTCATCCCTTTTCCTATGATACCCTGTAACAACCTCCATTGCCATTTACCCTGAATGAAGAAACTCCTGTTTCTCATCCTGAGAGTGAACACTCAACTTTTGAACCAGCTATGACAAACATCTCTTAAGCAAGGTTTTCTCAAGAATAAATAACATTTACTGACAACATGTACCAAATTGTAAAGCAGTCAGAGAAAAGTTTTCTGATAAGCAAATATAACTTTTGCTAAGTCTAACTTTTGCTATGTCTAAGACTCCATGTATCATTGCTTTCCATCACATCATAAGAACATATTTATAATGAAATGCTTATAGTTTTAACTATGTGAAAGTATGTATGCTCAGTGAAGAAGGGAGTTCTCCTCAAACTCTTGCTTCATTTTTTATTTCTATTTAAATACAATAACCGGTACTCAAACTCTTTGTAAATAGCATTCTTTGTTATTATTAGTCTCTGCTAAGCCTACTAAAGCAAGGACGTTAAGACAGATTGTGGATGGGAGGGAGTGAGGACAGAGATTTTGGAGAGGGTGGTCGTAGAGGAATTGCAGGGTTGGTGTGAGGATAGTTACTGGGAAATTTGGTGAAGCCTTGAGAAATTACCATGAATGATTTTCATCAGCCCCCAACAGAAGCTGAGTCTAATAATGGTATCAAAGATACTTCAAATTCACAATAGAAAAAGAGAGGGGTCTGAAGCTCACAACACAGGTTAAGGGACAATATATGTCAGAAATGAACAAATAAACAAGCAAAAAAACAACAAGAAATATCAGATGAAAGGAAGATCATACCAAATGGTTCAGCTATTATGCTCAGGTATTTACCCAAAAGACTCCATGCCAACAACCAAAGACACATAGCAGCAATGTTCATTGCAGCCCATTCACAATAGGTAGTGGACCAATCTATCTGTCCAAAGACAAATGAATGTATAAAAATGCAGTAAATGCTCACAGTGGATTTTTCTTAAGCCACAAAGAATGAAGTTATATCATTTGTAGGAAAATGGATGCAAATAGATAGTCATATTAAGTAAATTAAATTAAGTTTAAGGGAGACAAATAGCATGTTTCTCTTATAAATAGTTCCTAGATTTTACATAACCAAATATAGTAACATACTTGTGTAATATGTGAAAGTAGAAAAGAAACAGCCTAGGAGGACAAGCAGGACTAGCACATGGGAAGAAGGAGGAAATGAGTGGGCACATGCTCAACCTATAGCATTTACTTATTTGGAAACATACTTATATGATGCAGTACCATATAAAATGGATATATAGATTCAAGCTATGTTTTCAAAAGCATCTTAATAGAAAAATCCGGAACACATAGACCCTTTACAGAAAAATCAGCTAAGAAGCCATGTCTGGCTACTGTCCCCATTAATAAACCCAATTTTGATCTTCTGGCCTTCCTTACAATTTTGCTTTTATCAGGTGAACTCATATCCATATCTTCATAAAGGAAGCCTACTCCTCAATTTCCAAGAGTCCTGTACACATTTAGAATTATCCATATAGCATTTCAGAGATCAATTGATTTTCTGTCTCCAGAGTAGAAAATAGTAAGTCAAATAGCTCAAAATGACCATTGATATCCAAGTTTTCATATTTATGGCAGTTTTCCTTCCTTATAATATGTAGACTGAATTGCATACAAGCTTGTTCTATCAAAATCACAACAGTCCATGCAACTACTACATTAATACATAAAGTACATGTTCACAGTACAGAGCTATTAAGAAATACATAAAAAGTAAAATCTACATCATCATAAAGGGGCATCAATGACAGAGTATTGGGAAATTTTCAGCATTAAATTCAGTTAATGTGCTTGTAGTTCATATTAAGCTATTTGATGATTATGGTACAAGAGAGAAAATTTAAAAACTCCCCATTCCTTCTATGATGACTGTTCTCCTTAAACAAATATAAAAATTATAAGAGTTTCTGGGAGTGAAAAATTCCACATATGCTTATATTAATTCAGTTAAACCCAGAAAAATATTAGCAATCACATATATTACAGTATACACCTTTAAAAAATAGAGAATAGTGATATATGTATTTATATATGCTCTAATGTGGGTAACAAATGACCAAACCTGAGGTGCTCCCCCGTTTCCTCATGAATAAGTCTGTGATTCTGTCCCTCAGATGAGAACATAAAAGCCTCTTGAAATTCAGCCCACCTAGCTGGACCCTGAAAACAGAGCCAGATGATGTGAAGGTCTTTGGGGATCTGTGTGTCCTTTCTTCCTACCTTACTTACCTCCTGGCTAGACTTCACTTTTAGATTACTGTCAGCTAGGATCCAAACTGTTGTATGATATCAGCATCTGACTTCACCCTGTCTTAGATAAAAATCCACACATATAGGTCCTCATCCAGAGTGGTCTCAATTTCAGCTCATTTTCTGATTTGGATTTGGGGCTCAGGTCCATTGCTGCTACAGCAATCGGCTCTTTTAGAGTGACACCATTCTTCAAATGATCATTCAAGATACCTTTGAGAAATTCTCATCCCATTAGACGAGTGCTGTCATAGAATTAACCCTGAATGTGATGCTGTGAAGACACGGTACAGAAGTAAACAGGGTGGAAGCTGTATTCATTCACTCAGGGAGACTGTTGAATATCAAATTTCGATGAATGTTATCCATCCCACACCAGTTCACTTGTTGGACTTTTTTTCCTCTGTTAAGTGGTAGTTGGCTTAAAGCCATCATTCCCATTAGCTACATAGTTGGTGAGAAACACTGGAAATCTCTGTCCTGCTTATCTAGAAACCCTCCTCTCCCCTAACTATTTGTGTGTGACTCCAGTTTTTTTCTTAATCCAACTATTGCAAAGTCTTTTGTTGGAATCATAGAAAGTGTTTTTTTTTTAAAGTTCTGTTCAATGTTACACCTTTAAACTACAATTTTATTAGGCAATTTGCATTTGGAAATTTATAAAGTTAAATTCTGCTGGAACTTAAAATCTAAAGGACTCTGCTGTTGATATTTTGTCCACATGTCTCATATTAGTTCACAGTGGAAAATAGAAAGAATGGTGGTCTTGACTAAAAAGTGACAAGTGTAAAACCTGGATTTTCTGCTTATGTTTATAATTTAAATTACTATGAGGGTTAAAGCCATTCACCTGTCCATTTTCAACCATTTGTTTGTCCCATTTACGCTCAATAGGTACCCACCTGGTTCCATGCTCTTTGTAGGCATTCCGAGATACAGCATGACCAGAACGAATTAAAGAAAGCTCTGTTGCGGTGTTGCTGACACTTTACTCAGATGTAGAAGAGAAAACATGGACGAAGGAGTAAAATGGGTGGCATCAAGGGTGAAATAAGAAAAGTGGGACTGGAAAGGAGTCCAGAAGGATGGGGATGGACCCTGGAAAGATGATCACCTTCTACAGAATTTAGAGACACAAGAATTCTGCCTGCTGGTGGGAGATGGGAATTCCAGGGGGAGGACCTGTGCCACCTCTGAAGCTGCATTTGAGAGCAGCAGGAAAGTTATGCAGAGGCAGAGAAGAGTAAGAAAAGGACCTGGGAGCTAAGGTCAGGAGGAGTGGCGAAATTACTGTTGTCAAGTCCTGCAGGCCAATAAAGACCTCGGCTTCAGTGAGTCACAAGGAAAGCCACTGGATGATAAGGGCAGAACTATGGCAAGACTAGTTTAACTTTTCAAAAATTCAGTGCTGTTTAAAAAAAGAACACATCCAGCCTGTGCCACCAATCAAGTATAATCAGGGGGAGTGAGGGCTGTTCTGAACATGTGTGGATCTAGAATACGTAGACATCTCAGTTTGCTTGTGGACTAGGTTCCAATTAGAAATTACTTAGCATGGTGGAAAGAAAAACTTAGAAACTTATATCTTTAATTTGTCCATATTTCCACATGCTATAGAAAAGACCATGAACTTGCATTTTAAGAGAAGGTCTTTGAGTTGAGTCTGGTGTGTTATACCTGTAATCCTAATACTTGGGAAAGTGAGGCAGGAGAGTTGATATTGAGACCTCTGTGCCTCCAAACAAAGAACCAGAAAGGGGTTGGGGAGGGGCTAAAGGAAAAGGAGGGAAGGAGGGAGGGAGAGAGAGAGATTGATTTTGAGATACTCAATGTTCCAAAGAAGATTCTAGAAAATGAAGCTGTGACTGCATATGCCACCTGTGTAGATCATATAATGGATATGTGAGGAAAAAATTAGGATGACCTTGACAACTACCTAGCCAGGCATTTCCACAATCTTTCAATTGTCACAGTTATGGGTCAAAGGGGAAAGAAATAATTCTTGACACTAGAGGACTGGTCTAAAGTCAACTGGCAAACAAGGGGGTATAGGATTATACAACATTCTCCTTCCTTTTAATTTCTCCTCTTCTACTTATAACCACAATCCCCACAAAATAAACAGGAAGGGTATGGAATAAACTCTCATCCACTCTCTAATATATTAAGTCTATTTATACTCCTAACAGTGGAAATGATTTTTTTAATCCCTGTGACAACTTCTAGTATTGGGACATAAAAATCTTTTTCTCTTAACCTCTCTCGCTACCTTAAGCTTGTTCCCCCTGGTGGCTAAAGTCTTCAATTCTAGGATTAAATTTTGTCCGAGTTGGCTGTCTGGTGCTGTTATATAATACTGGCTAAAAGCTACTTTGAGGGAGGGGAATGTTTATTTGGCTCGCAGGTTATGGTCTATCACTGAAGGAAGACGGGAGCCCAGAGACAAGAACTGAAGCAAAGGCTACAGAGGAACACTGCCTACTGGATTCTGTTTCCTCTGGTTTGTTCAATTACCTTTCTCATAAAACTCAGGCTCACCTGCCCAGGGATATCATCGCTCACCATGGCCTAGGCCTTCCTCTGTCAATTAGCAATCAAGAAAATGCCCAAAGATATTACCCCATGCCAGTCTGCAGAAGGAAAGTCTTCAGCTGGGGTCTCTCTTCCCAGGTGTGTCAGGCTGGCTACTGAAGCATTTCCACATTTGCTTGGTTTCTTCATGTATTTCACACACCTCTGAAACCCAACCTTGATGAATCAATGCCATGTTAGTGATACCAAGTCTTTCAGATTCATCTCTACTTTAACCTCCAAAGAATACCTATGCAGACCTCATAGCTGTTATTAACCAACTTATCAAATGTTCAGCTCTCAACAAAACCATATTTAGAGAGTGCCTATTAGCTAACTGTTCAACAACCCCACTTCTATTGATCATTCTGCTCTAGCTTCAGAGAGAAGACCTTCTTTCTTCACAATTTCATTAGACAACCAAGACCCTGTGGCTCACCCTTTCAGAACCTAATTTTACCAAAAGCTGAGATGAATCCTTCTCACTTACCTTATATATTTCATTCCTCTCAATAGGAACCTCTGCCTCACAGATGCTCTTGGCTCAGACGTCCCTAACCTTACTCTCAATCCCAGCACTAATTTCACCACCTCATAATATTCTCTGACAACAATGAAAGTGACTCAAATTATCAACTTATGAAGGACCAAATAAAGCCAAGAAATATTGTCTTCACAAGAAAAGAAAAAATACATGATTCCCAAGGATTTCTATTTATAGCATATAACAATTTTGTGGCATTTTTAAATTTTTTATTGTATGTACATCATATGTTTATAAAATGCTGTTTACTTTTAGTGAGGACTAGAATTGCCACCCCTTCATTATGCTCTAGTTAAGCCAAACACCACCAAGTAGGGCTGTCATGATGGTGATTTACTGTGTAGGGCATTTTAAAGTAGAATACAACCAAAGGCTAACTGTAGCAAGGCCTGCTGGTAGCTATCAAAGGATGAATCATTCTGTTTACCAATACAACTCCAGCCATCATGAAATGGTTGTGATACCAAAGCGACAGCATGAGGGAAGAGGTTTGCTTTCGAGCAACTTCTGTCACTTTGAATAAGTGGAGGCCTTCTCAACAGAATCACCTTGAAAGCGTAGACACAAAGACAAAATTGAACGAACCATCCAGGAACCTCTTGTCCAGTAATACAGGAAAATATCCACAGATAATTAAAAGTTGATCATCTAATTTAATACATCCTAGCTAGTTAATGCAATTTGAGCTTAAGATATGCATAAATGATATAAGCCACATGCTAGTAAACTTACAAATGATTCTTTCCTTATTCATCATAATTTTGTAAATGTTTCCAAAATAAGTATTATTTACAGTAGGAATATCATAGCAAAAATTTGGTGGGTAATTGATACTCAAATATATAGGTATATTGGTTTTCCTTCTAATCTTAAAAAATCCATTACTTTTAGATGAAGAAAATCTGGAATAATAGATTATGTGCCATTTCATGGGGCAAAGCTTCACAGAGAATAAAGAATGCAGGAAAATGCTTGCTGTCTGTGTCTCATTAAAGAGTTATTTTTGTGTTTTGGTTGCATAGACCTGTAGTATCTATCATACAAGGGGTGGGGGTGGGAGCTACTGAAGTAGGAAGATGGTAAGCTCAACACCTGCAAGGAAACTCAGAGCAAAGGTGTCTCATTAAAAATAAATGAAAAGGAATGGAGATGGTGCCTTTGTCTTGCTTGTGTGAGGCCCTACTTTTAATCCCTAGTGCTGACAAGACACAAATACATTTGTTTGCTTTAAGTGAGAACACGAAGTATATGAAATCAAAGCTGTTTGGTGCAAAAAAAATCATAATTCTTTCTATTTTTTTTTTGGTAAACTCACTACTCCAAATGATCGACTGACACTTTTCTATTTACCTCTCTAAACATCTCAGAGCTTGTGGCATCTAAAACGAAAGCTGTCTTTCCCCAAACTTGTCTACTTTGAGAGTTCTGAACTCCTATGCCTGGCACCAACATTCTATTCAGCCAAGCCAGAAACCTAGCAGCCACCGCTATACCTTTCTTACTTACCCCCATTAACAATCTAATGTTAGACCTGCTCATTTCGTACCTCTTATGAATTATTTATCTCTCACATCCTCTACCCTCTCTCTCATCACCTTGAACTTGGTACAAAGCTATCATGTTAACAAACAGCAGGTCTATTGGAACCGTCTCCTCAGTGGCATTCCAGATCCCTGTGTTATGGGTTATTTCTAGAGGCACACACTGTTTGCTATCAGCTCGATATCCCTGACTCTCACTGGAGGTGCACACAGTCTCGGAGATACCACACATTATATATACTGCTGACATCAGTACGTGTCCTCAACACCTAGATAGATTTGAGGTTCTAGATCAGAATGACTTTTGCTGAACTGGCAAAGTTACTCTAGTTCACCCAAGGCCAACAAATGCCTACATTGCCTCAAGCAGGACCCAGCTTATCCTCCACCTTCCTTTTTATTACAAAAACTTGCATGCAATCAAATATTGAGAGGCTAGTAAAACAAACACAGGGATTTTTGCCTCTAAGATGCCACAATTCTTAGCATCTTTTTATATTTACTTTATCCTCATTTCTATTGCATTATTATCCTTATTGTTACATCGTTTAGAAGTAAAGTCAGATGCATTATGCTTCATCTTAAACATGCCACCCCTCCCATGATCAGGCTCATTATCTCCTATGTAAGAAATAACACTACAGTAGTCACCCAGTACCCCACCTGTCAAAAGAAAGACCGCCACATAGCTTTGTGAAACCAAAATACAATCAGGACATTCATAAGACATTTTATAGTTTCTCCAGTCTTTTTTTAATACCTAATGGCTTTGTCAGCTTCTTATCTGTGACAGCAAACTTTCAAAGCATCTAGGTCAGGATTCCTGTCAAGATTCCATCCTCTGGCATCATTTAATTCACTCTTTATTTCTGATGTTCTCTTTCTAATGCATAATTTAGTCTAGAGATGGGTTATGGCTGATGGAGTAGATTTCTCACTTTTCTGCATAATTATTTTTCATGTGAGGTTGGGTGCTTCACATCACATTTGATCACAACCCTGTCACTTCAGGGTTTCTCATCATCTGTAATGTTTAGCTGTAAAGGTTAATTCCTGGGTTAAAATGGTGATGTCCCATTCTTGCCACTCAAAAATTTTATTTTATTTTCTTATTAGGAAGTAGGGTTCAGGGTGATATTTTGGCAACATAAGACCCAATGAGAACTCTCCAATAAATATTTATTTAATAGTTTTAGTATCTGTTATTGATATCATCATCTGTTATCCTATGGGAGACATCATTTCCTCTCCTTTGAATAGCTAGTATTTTTAGGTTTAAAATGTTTCCTGAAGTCTACCTGTTATAATTTGGACCTTTTGTGTCTGCCCAATGTCTCTAAATGTTTGGTTCCCAATTTGCCAATACTGGGAGATAGAGGACCCTTTACAAGATGAAGTCTAATGGGATGACCTTAAACAATAAATTGAAAAAAATGGAGAAAGAAAATGTGGCATATTTACACAATGGAGTTTACTCAGTTGTAAAAAAAAAATGATATCATGGCATTTGCAAGCAAATAGATGAAACTAGAAAAAAATCCTGAGTGCGGTAACCCAGACTCAGAGAGACAAACACAGTATGTACTCATTCACAAGTAGACATTAGATATAAAGGATACCAGACTACAATCCACAGCTCTAGAGAAGCTGGGCCCTCAGAAGGACTCATGGCTTTCCCCGGGAAGGGGAGTTAGGTGAGATCTAAGTATGCCACTGAAGGTAAGAGAAGGCCCAGCATGCTCCTCAGCTTCACTTTCACTTCCAGGTCAGGTTGGGTTCAGTTTTGTTGTACCACGTGCTTCTTTCATGAACTGCAATAGGATCTAACGATCGTGGACTAAAACTTCTGAAACCAGAAGCTAAAAGACTGTCTACATACTCCTTATCTAAGATTTCCAGAGAAGCAGCAGCTGATGAACATGCCACCCTAACCATGAACATCTTTGTGCCTTTATACATGGGAACGTCTTTCATTTGCTGCAAATTAATCGTGATTGTTACATTCTGCCCTGCATTTGCGTTGCTATCTATTGCCCTACAAAGCAGCCAGAGGCCACCTACTCTGAATGCAAATCTTACTCCAACGCTCTCATTTTAACAGTTTCAGGACTTTCTATGAAGGGCAGAAGGTTCCTCTAACTGAGGTCTGCACTGACCGGGACAGCCTCATCACACATAATGCTTTGCTCTCAGGGTACTATTTATTACCCGCCATGCTTCCTCCTTACACCTCTGGAGTACGGATACTATCTAGAATGTCCCTCCTCTCACTGTACTCCTCAGTTACTGTCTTCTCTGAAATACTTCCTCAGAGAAAAGTTACTCACTTAGCTTTGCAGGCCTTCAGACAGTTGTAGTTGTATTTATTTACATGATATTTGTTTTGTTCCCATCTGGACTTGACTGGAAACAAGAATAGAATTGTTTGCTTGTTTACCAGGAGAGTGAGGAACACACAGTAGGGTGACCGATAAATAAGCAGAACAGACAGTGAATAGTGTCAGATGTAGAACAAAAGAAGTACTTGGGGAGAAAGCAATTATATTCAAAACCAGCCAAACAGCAAATATTTAAACTAGCAATCAAAGTCTTGAGAAGTCCAGTGACTGATTATTATTGAAGTCCAGTGATGATTAGCTAAAGCAGAAACATATCCCAAGGCACACAAAATAACATGGCTGAGTTTTCACTTACATGTTTTTTTCCATCAATTTTATTTTTGTTTAAACACTAGTTTTTATTTTGCAGTCACTCTTGAACACTTTTGAACACAAAAGAATTTAAAAACACAAAATGAACAAATGTCCTGCCAAGCCTTCATCCAGCTCTAAACATAATTTTCCTTTTATTTTGTTTGAAAAGTAAGACATTCTACATTATAGCATGCACAGAGACCTATAGCAACAGCTGCATTTAAATGGACTATATTAGAATTTGGAGGATGTTCTATGCCTAAGGAGCTAAAGTTTACTACTTACCGGCTGGAGCTGTGTATACCTCATTTGCTGGCTATATTGCAAAACTTGCAGTGAAGCGAATTCTCAACCAAATATAAACAGACCACAAAATATTTTAAGTGAGAACTTCCTGAACTATTTATATGTAGGTATACTTACTAAGGCACTCAGAGTACCTATGACAGTTTGAGCAGAATGAACTTGGACAAAAGAGCATATTTATTTCACAAAGAACTTAGTGACAATTAGTATAGTTTGGTTTGGTTTTGTCCTCACTAGGCATGATCAGATAGGTGAATTGGCAAACACAGTCAGCCTCACATCGGAAAACTACTGAAACACAATACACCATCTAGTTTGTGCTAAAATGGTCATCCTGGTGACCCATGCCAACTGGACCGTGGTCAACAACAAAATACATTCAGGACAACTAAAACAATTTCCAGATACCCCTAAGAAAGCATAGCACACGTTCTGCTTTGAAAGTCGTACTTTGCTACCAACCTGCACAGAAACCAGTTTTGTTGAAAGAAATGTTCCATTCTGTGCTGTACTGTCTTAAGTTTCTGAAAAACATGAAAAGCTTGGATTGTTTCCCTCATACACAAGGAACGTGAGGCCATTGTTGCATGAATTCTGTCCCTATGTCTCCTTGAAGCATATCAGAAACAATTCAGTCATGTAAACCAGAAAAAAAACGCTCTAAATTTAGCATGTGCACCTGTAGATTCAAATGCATGCTGCCTTTAAGTTCTAATGCTGATTAAGAATCACATTCCCCACAAACTAATAGACCCAGGCAGAGAGCAATGCAATTGTGCCAGCTAAAACTGACATTGTGTGTGTGTGTGTGTGTGTGTGTGTGTGTGTGTGTAATCCCACCAGTAGAATTCTTCAGAACAAAGTGATTTTTTTTCAGAAGGCAAGATTAATGTGGCTGCCTGAATTTTGTTGGCTTGTTTTTGAGACAGGTTCTTGAATCATAGCCCAGGCTGGTCCTTGAATTGTAGCCCAGGTTGGTTTGAAACTCATAGGGTTTGAACTTGTGGAGTGGCTCCTACCACAGCCTTTCGAGTGCTGGTATTACTTGTGTGAAACACTATGCCTGGGTACTTACCTGGAACTTTGTGTTTTTATATAGTATAACTCTCAAAATCTATAATTTCCACAAAATGTGATGTTTAGAACATGATCTGACTACAACTATCCTCTCCTTTGTCTTTACACCAACATTGCCAATATACTAAGAAATGTTCTCTGCTAACATAGTAACAAAAAAGAAAAACCCAAAAAACTAAGAAAGACTAGCTGTACTTTGGTGTTCATACAATGCTCTCAATAACCAAAGTGACTAAATAAATAAAATATCCAATGCTTAAATAAAGCAAATGTTAGAAGATAATTACTCAGGACTTCTATCTATGACAGTTGCTGTCTATTTTTATAATTTCTTAGACATTCAAATGACCACTATATGGAATCAAAGTAAAATTATTCATCCATTTTGGTTCCTGTTCTGATGCTTAAATCCACACTGGGGCGAGCGCTTCAACAGAGTTGGCTCACCTACTTCAAGCATCCCGGTTATGAAAAGGGCCTTTTAGCCAGTGGAACTCGTTCTAGTGTGTGAGAGACAAGGAATCTAAGAGCACCATCTCTGCTATGCTCATTCATTGGTCAGGTCCTTGTTACTAACGTGTCCCCGGCAGTGTGCTGGGTTTGGGCAGGCCCTTTGCCTTTTGTCTTCTCAGTGCTTCTTGTATAATGGGAATGAGAAACCAGTCATCATGGAAAACCATCAGTTACTACAAAAAAGAAAAAAAAAGTCGAGGGGAATATGGGAGGGGGGCTAAAATAATTGAACACAGTACTTTATAAACCCAAGAAGATACCATGCAAGGCTGTAACAAGTAAACCAAATTTGAGTGAGGATTCTGGAAAGGCGTCTCAGAGGAATCAGCCTCGACCTAAGATCTGAGGCATGATCCTAGGCACATTTGGAAAAGATCAGAAAGACTGAATGGAGAGAAAAGCACGGCCCCTCCTATGACTAAATTAATACAGGGACACAAAGATTTCAGGAAGGTGAGAAAGGAGGGTAGAGAGGGGCAAGTGTGGAGGGAGTAGGGGTGAAGGGGTAGGAGTTGCAGAGCAGAGGGGTGAGAGGAAGCAGAGGTGATGGGATTTCTATAGGTGTGAAAGGGATCAGTATAGAACGAAGTTCAGGTGAAGTCGGGACAAACTTTACGGGGCTTCCTGAGGACATTTCACTTCAGTGGGAATAAAAAGAGTAATCTCCAAACAAGCTTTAATGGGGAGGGTGAGATAATCAAGCACGGTTTATTTTTTTTTCCTTTTTAAGACTCGTCTGTTTATTTGTTAATACAAACCTTAACCTCATTTTTAAGGTTACAAAGAACAAAACTCAGACATCTATCTGTGTAACTGAAGGAAAAAAGAGTCGACAAACATGAGTATATAGAGCCAGGAACCCCAGGGAGGCTGCCAATTGGTGGCAGTTGGACGGCTGATACTAAAATGTGCTGCTCAAGCCCCAGTAGGTTTTGGGTAAATCTGCCAACCCGCCAGTCTTGCCTATAAAGACTTGGGTTGACATGGTTGGTGACAGCTAGTGGCGGAAATTTCAGTCAGTAATTGATAGATCAACCATCCACTTGCAAACTTAGTTTCATACTTTAAGCTGATATCAACGTAGGAGTACAGTTGTCAATTTTAGCCTTAATAAGAGAGACATCATCGTGCTTAAATTAGGAATATCCCATAAATTGTTCTAGAAACATCTTTTTATCTTTGTCACCTTCCAAGTATTTTAAAAATCGGAAGCCGCTTCAACTCGAAATTGATGAGTGTGCTAAGAATATATAGATTTGGAACTCGAATCTGGGTGGAAGAGCCGACCGAGTACTTTCTGTCTAGGTTCTGACATAAAAATCAAGCCAGCTTCTGAGTGAGCACAAACTGAGGATTCAGCAGAAAAGCACTGTTGCAGTAAAGTAGGGCCTTTCTTAGAAATGGAACACACAAAGCGCTCATGTATTATTCATGCGACCTGGGCCCATGTCAACTCCTAATGAATAATTAAAATTCATCTCATTACAGAAGATTTCATTACAGGATAATTTAATTAAATGAGGAACTGGCTCCCAGATGTTACCTTCCATGCCATCTTTTAAATAATGTCGATGATGACACGAGGCTTTGCTAGGTATCGGTGGGGCCTTAGGAGAGTGAATTATTTATTGGCTTCTGCCATTGTGCTGATAATAAATGCTATCGATCACCACTATGCATTAACCTTCCCCAAAGTCACACTTTCCCCAGATTTCTGATATTTTCACAAGTCTTTAATGGAAATTCAGAGTCTCCAATTCGTTAACTATTTCATAAGTGGATTGGGGATTGGTTTAGGGGGAAGTCTCGGTTTAAGAAACCTATAAATTTCATAGAATAGGCATATCAAAGGATCTCAGAATTAAAGTGGAAACTCCAAAGAAAAGAGGAGAAGGGTTATTCTAATTACAGCACCATTTCTGGTTCAAATAAGTTCAACTATGCAAACGAGCCAAAGAGCATTACAAATGGAACTTCGGAATTTGTTTGATTTGTTTACATGAAGTAACTTGGAAAGAATCCTACGTAAAGGTACATTTTTCTTTCTTTCTTTTCTTTCTCTTTCTTTCTTCTTTCTTTTCTTTATTTCTTTCTTTCATTTTTTCTGCCTTCCTTCCTTCCTTTCTTCCTTTCTTCTTTTCTTTCTTTCTTTGCCATCATCAGTCATGACAAGCCACAGTTTTTAGTGCCATGCACTTTACTCCTACACGACATAGTGGAGTCATATCTTGATTATTTCAACCAGACTAATGGAGAGGAAAATGGTCAGGAAGATATTTTATTTATTTGTTTGTTTATTTATCTATATTTAATAAAGTGAGGAACTGGCTCCCAGATGTTACCATCCAAGTCATCTTTTATAAAATATATGCCAACTGTAAGTAAAAAGCTAAATACATTTCTATTTATTTGTTTGTTTAACTGATTTTGCCTTGTGTTACTGGTGCTTGGGATCAGACCCAGGACTTTGTAGACAAGTTCTCTCCCACTGAACGATACTACTGACGACTTGTTTGCTTGCTTATTTAGTGCGACAGTTTCCAACAAAGTTGATTCCACCCAAAGTTGTAAAATAGAGATCTTAAGTGTACTACTTTCTTAGTGATTCTGATTCTCCTCAAAGGGTACTTCTACACTAAAATCTGTCTGAAATGGTTTTGGTTTTCCTCCTGATTTTCATATGTGAGACTTGGGAAGTGGAGTTTGAAAATTCCACATACTCTTCCTTATAGAAAGCTGCATTCCACTGAAGAACCTCCACAAGTTAATGGCCCTGGCTCAGGAAGGTAATGTACTTTCATGGCATTCGCAGACTGCATGGACTAGATCATCAGCAAGATACAGCTTAGGGTCATCATAGCTCAGAGCTAAACATCCTTTACCTCCTACCCAGTATCTGAATTCCTTGTTTAACCTCTGACCAGCAGACACTCTTGACTTGGCTTTCTCTACTGGAGAACACACACAACTCTGTTGGGTGGCTATTCCATGTTCAATCAGCTGCCAGGAGTAGAAAAAAATAAAGTATATGTTCCAAGGTCATTTAAACCATCTATCCCTTCTCCTTCTCCTGCCTCACTGGTTCATTTAATGATCTCTCCTGACTCTATACAAATTGATCTACTTTTCTTGCTTAGCAGTCATCCAGTCCTGACTACCCAAGACTTCTCTGTCAACCATGTCTCTTCTTTAGAATTGGTCCCAAACATATGAGAGGAATTTTGATACTATCACCATCATTTATTTCAGTAACTAATTTCAATTGTTATTCTGTTGTTTGTAACATGACAGTTTATATGCAGGTTTATATTGTTTATATTGATTATGGTGATGGTCTTGCAAAATCTGAAGACCTGGAGAGTATGGGAATTTGTGTTTTCTACGTACTTGATAAAGAATACCGGATAATTAAACTGGACTTAGCAGCCACATTTTTTAAGTATTCACTGGAAGAGAAAATTGATCAATTAGTTGTAAATCTAGGTCTTTTGGGGGTACCAAGAACTATGATATTTCAGTCTAGCAGCAAACTCACAGCAGTTTTACAACCAGACACTAGGACTAAACAAAGAGGTGATTACACAGGGTAGTGCATGCACCACAGAACTCTATTCTCTAACAACCCAACGAGGACAGGCTATCCCTGATCCGTTCCCATTCACTGGTGCTCATTGCCTGTTCATCCACAACAGAAAAGCATTTCTATTATTTTAAGTTTACATAACAGTAAAAAAATCAATACACTGGGAAAAACTGTTGTCTTCAAATTCCAACTGGAACCTAAGGGTTTTTTTTTTCCACAAATTGCTATAAAGTGTCATTTTGCTTCATTCCAATCTCCATTATTTGGGACAATTTTGTGGCAAGTATTCAATAGCTTTGAAATCCGAACTACAAACCAAGTCTACTGATGTGCAGTATGATTCTCATGATGTGTCCTCCTGAGGAGAAAGGGGGGTATGAAGGAGAAAGCGGGGAGGGAGTTTGACTGTTCTGAAATTTAGCTCTTATAAATACAGAGATATTCATCAGTATACTTGACACCTCACTGAAGCCCAGCACCCAGCACACTTACAGCTTGAGAAAAAGGACTTCAGAATTCCACTGGGTCACTCCAAGACCTAAGACAGGTCTCTTAGTAAAATCGTTTTTATAAGCTTTAGACAAGGAAAGGAGAGTGCATAGAAAAGAGTCAGGATGGGGGCAGTCTTGTGCACCCAAATGTCCTCTATGTAGAATTGAGTCAGATTTCCATGCTTTTTAAGGTAACACCAAAAGGAGCTCTAGCATGAACTGTCAGTAATGTTTCTACAAGCTAGAGTCACCTGTGACAACATAGTACCTTCTGAAAATCTGTGGAATTATCTAAACAATCGACATACAAGATCTAAAATTTCAAAAGTATAAATATTTAAAATAATCATCTACCTCTCTCTCTCTCTCTCTCTATCTCTATTTCTATCTCTATCTCTCAGCATGTTTATGTGTGTTTAATGACACACATATGAGCACATGAGCACTTGAGCCCATACATATGGCACATGTATACGGGAGCCTGCAGAGCTAGAAGAGGGCATTGGATGCTGTGGCGCTGGAGTTCCTGGTGGCTCTGAGCCATCTAGCATGGTTACTGGGAATCAGACCCAAATCCTCCGGAAGACTAGTAGGCACTTGGCTGTTGAGCCATCTCTCAAAGGCAGCTCCATATATTCCTTCTAATGTTTCTTAGTTATTTGTCCAAAGAAAATACTAAACTGTGTTTAATTGGTGATTTTATTTTATAATATTTATCTAGAGAACAATATATAATTTAAATAAATGATATGCCATAAAGATGTTTTACATATTAAATATATATGTAAAATATATATATATTCTTCCTAAAAATAGCCAGCTCATTTATATCAGATATTTATCTCCAGAGAATGATAGTGAGTGCTATCATTTACTGAGCAGAAAGCATAAATTAGAAGTTTGACTTTACTTATCTGAATTAATTCCTGAAGCCATCCTACAGAACAGGTATTATTTACCTTCATAATGAACAGAAAGGTACTTAATTACTTTAGTTAATATTCCCATTATTGTAGATGTTAATGCAGCATTAAAAATCTACATCTATGTAGATACAAATATTTTAAGTATTCTAAATGCCTAACCTATATTATCTCATTTAGTTCTCAAATAACCTACTTTATGAACCTAGTTACTTTTAGTATCACTGCTCTAAACATTAGAAAGCTAAGCACAATGAGATCAAATCGTCCTCCTGCTATTAAGGCTCTGGGCTTTGACATCAACAAGTTTGAATCCGAGATATTTTTGGTAAACAGCTACCTTCCCCAAGACTAATTCACCCAGATGATTGAGTTGCTTTCATAAGTGATCCTGATCTTGGCCAAAAGTCCACCAGGGTGACATGTAGAAAGTGAAGCTGCCTGTTCTCAGTCTCTGAGAATTTTGTCCATTCACGGTCCCTGTCTTACTAGGCTACCTCTACTGTCCAGGTGCCACTGACCTGGCCTCAAGGCATGGAATGTACTCATCACATATCCAGGAACCGACTGTGTGTGTTCATTTTGGCAAAGGGGAGTGCTATCACTTGGGTGTCCTCTGTATAAATGCTCCATGCAGAAGGAGGAGCATTGTTGGTCTCATAGATGGCCATTTACTGAATTAGAGAAGCATTTTGACTCTAAAGCTGTAAAACACAATCTGGAAGCAGAATTATTATTCAGGAAAACTAGCCCACATAGTTTAGTCTTACTGCTAATTTTAAACTTCCCAATTTCCATTATGACCAACACAACACCCTTCTTATCATTTGCTCTGGGCTTGTTTTATTTTTATTATATTTGAGCAAATACCAGAATACTCCTTAAAAAGTCTCCTAAAGTCTAACATGAATAAGTTTTATTTGTGATTTAACCAATGACAACTATAGAATATAAGTATTTCAACAAAATATTGAATCATATGATTCCTCACTGGAACGAATAAAAGTGATCCTACTCTAGTAAACTCACACTAGTCTGTGGGTGAGGGTAGGTCCAGTACCCAGAAGAAGTGCAGGAACAAAGGCATGGAGAATGGGACCAGCAAGGAAACCCGAAGATTCTTGATTCGGGTGGGCACTGCGTGCCCAGAAAGGAAGAACAAGGAGTGGAAGTAAGTAGCAGGCATAGATTGCAGGCAGTTGCCTGAGCTCAAGAGAAGCGCTGTCTGAGGGATGCCCGCTACTGAGTGAAGCTCGGAGGTCACAAGAAGATGCAAGAACGAAAAACCCTGGCAACCTGTCCACTCAAGAGGCCATGACCCAATTCCACCAGGTCAACAAGATCTTATGTACCTGGAGACAGGGACCAGGTCAGTTACAAAGTATGATCCAAAATATTGTTTATAAACAATAGTAATGTCGAGAGTTAACAAAATGATCCACACCAATGAGATGTTGTTTCACCTCCGTGGCAGGGGAAGGGAGGGTATGACCACAGACATGCCTGTTCTCAACTATGCCAGTAGAACTCACTCCACACTGCTAGTTTATGGGCCCTAATGTCATCCCTAGCAATGCACCAAACTTTAGTCAAGACTGGCTCTGGAACCTGACTGTCTTTGGCCGAAGGTGAAGGGCAGCATGGCCTCTATATGTGAGAAAAGGAGGAAGAACAAAAACAGACTGCACTTCCTGTCTAACTATGAACGTGCAAACAGGTATCAGGTTCTTCGGAGAGGACGGTCTATCAATCTCATGACGCTGCGGTAGTCTACCCTACCTGCAGGTTCCGCATTACTACCAAAGTGCCTCTGACACCAATAGCTATCGATTGAGAACACTAGAGAAGGATCTGCAGTCAGTCCCAACCATGATCATGCTAAAGCAATAGGCATCTAAAGGTACATCCACCCATGGTCACCTTGCCGGTAGGTGCTTTCCTCCCTCAACTTCGGAAACAAGCAATTGCAACGTAAGAGCCTATAGCAGAAAGTTTTATTATCTGACCCATTCCAGAAAAAGTCGGTAGATGCCTACGTGAGACATACCAGTCTTTCTAGAGGCAAACTTACACATAAAAATAGGTGCAACAATGAAAATGTTATATTGTGATGCTAGAAAAGACAGAACATGCCACTGTCATATAGCACTGCCAAATCAGTCAGATCAGAGAATTAGGGGCACAAACAACAGTCATTTTATTATTAGACACCAATATGGTCCACTTCTTCAGACAGACAGATAGCTAGATAGATGATAGATTTAATACTTCAACGTTATGTATACCTTTCACAATACAGTGTCAACACATTTTGGAATATTAAATCTCTCTTCCCTGTTTTGGTTGACACTTGCCTAAATGTTGGTGTCACACTAACCCTGCTCTGCCCACCTGCTGTGGGGATCTCCAAGAGCCACAGTGGACACTTGTCCCTCATGAGCTAATCTGGTGCTGAGTACATGTGCTGACCGCTGTAAGGAGACTAGACTGTTCGGCTGAAATCATTCCTGAAATATGCAGAGTGTGTGTCCAAGAAAAACTAGGGAAGCATAAAAAGGGAGACGTGGTTTATTAATTTGATTTTTTTGAGGCATTGTCTGATTTCTGATGAAAACTTTACTATTACATTACTATTAATCCCCACTTAAGGAAGCTCACACAGTCTCTCACTCGATAAGTATTCTTGAGGACTTAACCCTGTGTCTGAACTATACTATTGGGAACCACTTCATATCAGAAAATCTATCTAGTATTATTTTTGAATTTTTCATTTTCACTGATATACTATTTTCCAAACATTTGTGGTTCATATAATTGTAGATATTTATTGTATTGAAAAAGAAAAGGTAATTCATAAAAACAAATAGCAACTATAACCATATATTCTTTAAAAAAGAAAATCTTTTAAAATTGAACAAACTACTAAAGTTGGTGGAAAATCAAGAGATGGTACTTTCTTCAACTTCCTCAAAAAAAAAGTCATGGGAGAGGAGAGGTGTGGGGTAGAACTGGGAGATATGGATGGAGAGGGGAGATGTTGGGGGGAGAAGCTGGGAACAGTGGAGGAAGAAGGGAGGTGTGGGAGGAACTGGGAAGAAAAACTGGTCAGGAAGAAAAATAAAAACAAAAGAAGTTGAGGGTTTTCAAACATTTTAAGTTTTGTCTGCTTCCTTCCAATGTAAGAAGCTATGCTCACTGTGGAGCTACAGAACTGGGACTTTAATGGGTGGATAGCCGATGCATGTTATGTTTGACTGATACTCTAATTTTCCCATTGCAGCTCAGAGGGTCAGTCTTCAAAGAAAGAATTAACAATTTGTGAACTTAGGCAAAGAAAGATAAAAAAAACTTTTTTAAATGAATGGAAAGTGGGTTTTGTCTCAAAAATTCTATTTTTTCATGATGAATAGGAATGGCCATTAGAATATCTTCATAGTACTCAAATTACTTAGGAAGATTGTGTTAGTAATCCTGTGTTCTCACTAATTTTCTGTTGTGGTGGACCATTTACTGTATGGGAAGCTGCTTAACACTGGCAAGGCTACAGAAGTACTACTGGCAATTTCTTTATGACTCTTGATTACACCAGCATTCTAAAACTATCATTGGGATATGAAGCTTTAAAAGAATTCATGCGGGACACTCACTCCCGTTCCTTCTCTCTCATACACATGCAGAATGCATAATAATAATCCTTAATTCTATGACAATTGAACTATCAGCCATTACGTTATACAGTCACATGTATATTTTACTGAGCTGTAGATGACACAAATAGAAAACACAATGGTCAGATACCTAAAGTTTACATAGTTTCCAACCTGTCCCCTCTTATTTTTTAAAAAAAATAATATCAAAAAACACACAGCCAGACCTTTTTTTTATTTCAGTTTTGATGAAATTGTAACTCAGAAACCCAGGCAACACTCCCAAGGTTCCAAGTCTCATAACTCTCCTCGGAACCATTTTAATTCTTAATGTCTTAATTACTTGCACTTTTTAAATAATTGAAACTCTCTAACAAAACAAAGATGAGATGGATCTTCTATCTGACCAACATAATGGTCTAATCTTATTCTCAAAGAAGAAAAATAAGAATTATGATGATAGAGATATGCTCTCAAATAGAAAAATTAGAGCTTTTTTTGCACAGACACACACACACATACACTACACACATACATTCATATGCATCATGCACACATAGAGACATACACATACACATATAGAGGAACATACAGACACAGACACATGAATTTTGTATTACTTTATGCATAAATTCAAATAAATTGAATGAAGTATAACTTGTGCTGATAAACTTAGCATGAGACTAGAATAGTATGCTCTAAAAAGTAATAGACTATTAAAGATCGTTCCTTACTCATCTCCTCAGTAGCAGCTTGTGCAGACCCCTAATATCTGTAAAGTTAAAATGCACCTTCAGACTATGATCATTTTCTGCTACACGCTTTAATTCAAAGTGAAAGAAGCAGCAGAAGGCTTTTGTCACTGGTCACTCATCATGGGTCACTTAGTATTTGCAGGACACAACAGCTGGGAATTTCTTCTGGATGTCTACACAATTCACTGGGGATTACAGTGCAATATAGAAAATGATAGTCTTAACATATGATGTAAGACTGCATGTCCACCCATGTTACCTCCCCAAATTTCCTACCAATACTTTTTCTCTGTCTGTTTATTGGGAACAAGGCTCTTCTATCAGAAGACATAATTCCATATATGTTTTATAGAAAAAAATCATAGTATTTATTGAATAGATTCAGGAATGACATAAGCTTCATATGACAGACAATTTGCAATTAGAAATATCTTTATACACCAAATTTTCAGACATTAAATCTTTTAATGATTCATATTACATAATAATTTATATTTACATAATGATGCGTTTATAGAATAAGTTGCTTTGTAGGCTTGGGTAAACATATCAATGGAAGGAATGATCTGAATCCCAATTGCTCTACATTTAGAAGAGGGCAATCCTTTCTAGGGCATGATAAATATGCAGTGCTACATCATTTCATTCTCAGACATGTTTCAGTCTGAATAAAAAGTGATATAGCAACTTGAACTAAATAACCAATGATTACCTCCTGATGTAGTATTCACCTCTGTATGCTGTAAATACTATTGATTAATAAAGAAACAGTCTTAGGCCTGTGATATGGTAGAACAGAGCTAGGCAGGAAAAACTAAACTGAATGCTGGAAAAAAGGAATCGGAGTCAGAGGGAAGCCATGAAGCTACCGCCTGAGACAGACATGCTGGAACCTTGCTGGTAGGCCACAAGCCTTGTGTTAAAATGTAAAATAATGAAAATGTGTTAAATAAAGATTTAAAGCTAGCCAATAAGAAGTTAGAGCTAATAGGCCAAACGGAAATTTAATTAATACAATTTCTTGTAGCAGCAGGCCACTTGTTTGTCCTGGCTGCTTGGCCCTGATATAATCATACAAAACTGTATTAATTAAAATACTTCTTAGTGGCTAACTCTTACATATTAATTTAACCAATTTTTATTAATCTGTGTATCGCCGCACGGCTGTGGCTTACTGGCTAAACTTCTGGTACATGTTTCCAGCAGGGATACATGGCATCTCTTTGACTCTGCCCTTCTTTCTCCCAGCATTCAGCTTAGTTTTCCCTGCCTACCTAAGTTCTATCCTATCAATAGGCACAAAGCAGCTTCTTAATTCATCAATGATAATCATAGCATACATAGGAGAATCCCACATCAGTTTCTGTGTGGTTATTTTGGGAGGCTGGGTTGCTGGGAAACAAACAAGTGGCCTCCTACAACAAATTTGTACTCAATGTGGCCAACTAAATCCACTTAAAACCCGAGAGAGCTTGGAAAGGAATCCTAGACACAAAAGAAGAGAATTAAGCATGGCTTCTTCATAGCCAGCACTTTGCTGGCAGCATGTCGCAGCTCCTTTAAAAGAGGTCTTCCTGATTCGGCTGTAGGAGAAGAAAGCCAAGGTTTTGATACGGAGGCTTTCTGGGCCGTGCTGTTAGCACAAATTCTGATGCTTTTAGGAGGCTGAGCATTTAAATGGGGTTTATGGGCAACATGCTAAAAGTTACTTGGTGACAACATGGGCCAACTGGTTATCAGACTTCAGGTGGTGAGGACTTTAAGCTGGTTTACTAAAAGTAGTCTCCAAGAGCAGCAAAATGAAGTTTCAAAAACAACAAAAATGCAGCCCTAAGACTCTCCTTCAACTAGATCCATGGCAACATTAGATATCTGATCACATCTAAACTCTGGTTGGTGATTTTAGTTCCAGAGGTGTAACCCATGCTTGGGTAATTCTCATGATGTGACCTGCTGTGAATATCCTCAGATATTTGAGCAGTATTCTTGGATACAGATAGTGGGTATCCTAAGCTACAACCTGAGAGTCGAGGACTGAGAACTCTCTTGAGCAGAAATTTGGAGAAAGGAGATGAGTTTCTCAAGGTTTAAAATCTGACAGGGGAAGGAAAAGGGAGAGAGAGAGTTTTACCCTACACATATGATGCTCACCAGACACACCAGAGACTGACTAGATGCCATCATGATTTATGAGTTGCCTCTACATAAGTCATTCAGGGGGAAATATAAATGTAACTTCTTCCCTATTTGGATGTAACCCCACTGATTTATAGAAGCTTTACAAATACTTTTTTATGTTTAAACAATCACATTAATAAAGCATGATTTATAAAATCCTGAATTAGGCTAAAGAATGCGAAGGAAGAAAAAGAAAGCCCAGTTCAGGACTTTTGGAAAAATTCCAAGTTGGAATCACTTAAGGGGAAAAATGCCAGCATTAGGTCAAAATAAATATGAGCACAAAATTAAAAGTAAAAGTCAAGCTATAGTAACACATACCTTTAACCCAAATACTCAGGAGGCAGAGGCAGGCAGATCTCTGTGAGTTCAAGGCCAGTCTGATCTGCAAGCGCGAGTTCCAGGA
Organism: Bramus lutescens; assembly: GCA_001685075.1. Classification (NCBI taxonomy): domain Eukaryota; kingdom Metazoa; phylum Chordata; class Mammalia; order Rodentia; family Cricetidae; genus Bramus; species Bramus lutescens. The sequence continues at coordinate 118,142 of LOEQ01003833.1, forward strand.
CAGTCTCAAAAGCTACAGAGAAATCCTGTCTCAGAAGAAAAAAAATTAAAACTACAATGAAAAGCAACTGTAATGGCAAGATGAAACACATTTGCTACGCTGGGTGTTTAGTCTGTCGTAAGACTGCTGAAAGGATTGAATTTTTGAGCAAACTATGAATGATAGAATGATTTGTTGAGCTAAAAGGAATATATATCTCAAACAGTAAAATGAACAGGAATAGAATAAAGCAAGTGCACATGCTATCAAGTAGGAAGGGCATAGTAAATAGGAAGATGAATGTGCAGGTGCAACGGGGACCTCTGGCACAGACAAAGAAGTGATCCATCACCCTAACAACAAACACAAATACAGTATATAAATGCACAGGTTAAGACTCATTCTAAAATAAATAGCTTACTTGTATTGCATGTGGGTGGGTGAATGGATGAATAGAGGATTGAGCATAAGACTGAAAAAGGATCTGTAACACTGTTAAATGGTTTCCCCCAGGGATCGGTAGCAATGGCATGAAGGGAAGATACCATCTTTCTTCCATTTCATGTGCTTATGGGTAGTTTTACTCCAGAACATTGGAATGTACTGTTTCATGATGATTTAATTATTTGTTTATCAAAGCACATTTACCAAAATAAAGGAGAAATGAACAGATACTAACTTTAGAATTTCACTCAATTTAAATAATTCTAATGATAAACCAAACAGACATGTTTGCTATATTCATAAATGTTAGCAAAGTCATATATCCTTTGGTTTCTTTGCTGGCCTGGGAGCTAAAGTAATCTTTGGGCATCCTATTTGTGTAGGGCATTATAATACATTTCCTCAAATGAAATGAAACTGAGGATTTTTTGGAACATCTTGAAGGTTCACAGACACCTGCTATTTGGTAGTTGCAGGTGTGTGTGTGTGTGCTGAGCTACAGAAATGAGCTTCCTGTGGGTGTCTTATGTCTTAATTTCCTAGGGCTTTTGACCTTTGGCTGGACGAAAGGAATGAATGGAGGATTACAATTTGGAGGAGATGATAAAGATGATAACATTACCTAGTGGAGACTCTAGCTCTCTCATCTCCATTTCTGTCTATTATTTTCTTTCTTGTTCAAAACAACCAAAGAATTTACAAGGGCATATGTGAACTACAATAAATAAATAAGCTTAGATTCTAACACACAGGCCAAAGCTGAAATCAATGTGAGCTACAAGGGCATAAAGGATTCAGAGTGCCTACAACCTTGAGAGACATCGAAGTCATCCACAGGTAGTTGGCAACTAGTGAGGGGAAAAATGCCTACATCAACATACATAAAGCAAAAGAATCCTGGCCCAGATGATTAAAAGGAAAATAGAGAGATTAAAAGGAAAATAGAGAAAATAGAGAGATGAGCCTTTTAGTGTGAAATGAGTCAAAACATTAATAAACAACCATCTTTAAGTAAGATGCAAAAGTTACATAGATTTTTTTTAAAGTCAGTGGAAAGTAACAACAAAAGTTACAGAAGTGATGGGTTAAGGTAATAATATATCAGTTAAACATACTTTTCTGAATAATTAAGTCATTTTTCAGGAGCTCTGCTATTTAATAAAACAAGTTTACTGTTCAGAAAATGTTCCAGCATACATCCATTTTGACCAATAGCCTTGTTGAAACCTATTTAATTATTTAATTCTAGGACTGGTATATTATTTAAGGTTGTAAAATTTTCCCCTTGGGAAATGAGTATTGCAGAGATTATATTAGAACTACACGTAACGCAAAGGGCCATGTATTAAAGGAACCAGATTGGTTCTATTATGGCAGAGACTTGAAGTTAGAACCCAAGAGAGAGTCTTCTCCTTATTAGAGGTATAGAATCACAAAGACTATGAAACCCTGGTCTGATCTTTCATTTTCCAACCAATGCCATGAGGGGCGTGGCCCTCCCACAGCACTCATATCGAACAGCGTTCTACCAAAGGCTCAAAGCAGTGGGTCCAATAGCTGTGGACTGCACATTCCCCGCATGAGTACAAACAAACCCATTCTCTTTAGAGACAGTTGCTCTCAGACATTCACATCTCAATGGAAAGCTAACTCACACATCCCTAAGGAATTAAGGGAGCCAATAAATGAAGCATAGTCTTGTCTTTTTATCAATACATACGAGAATATGAAAGAAATTTTCAAATAAGTGTATATGGACGTTAACATTTTGCTGAGCAAAAGTCAAACAAACAAATAAATAAATTAAATAAAGCCACTAGTCTTTTATGAGAATTAGTGGAGAATTAGCTCTCCTATTGTAATATAAACCCAGATTCACCAAGACAGGAACATCAGCAGATCCTCAAATCTTGCTGGGGTTTTCAGGATCCCATGGAGAAGGCAAGTGTGCTGCTGACCTTCACAGCTTAGTCACATCTGCTGTGGCCATGTCAGAAAACACTCAATTCCTGCTCTGTCTCCTCGTTTTTGAAGTTACTGCTCTGACTGCGCTGTTGTTCAGTATGAATTTCTATGACGTAAAACACCTCTTCAATGGGGCAAATCTTAACAGTAGTAAAAGAAAAATGCTTTAAATAGGCGGAGATGGTAATCAGTCCATGTCCTCACCCTCACTGAGAGCGAATTTCTCAGCACATCCTGGTTCCGCATGCTGGCTGCTTGTGTACAGAGTTTAAACTCAATTCTCTTTCAAAGCCTACGAATTCCCTTCAGTCACCTTCACTGCTCCTGTGTCTAGCATTCTTCAGATATTTTCCACGTTTCTATCAGTTACATTCATCATGTATCCCTCCTCTTTTAGGAATATTTTAACCAATCTGAATTTCAGAACCTCTCACAGCAAAATCTCACCTGAAGACAGATTTTTTACTCTGACCCAAAATTTTTCCATAAAATTGCTATTTTAAAATAATTTCTCAACAAAAATCTCAAGTGTATGTGTAACTAGAGATATACTGAACCTGAAGGTTGAAGTTGTCCTAAGAGAAGAAAACGCTCTCAACTGTCCCAGAAGACAGTTGTAATATTTAATGGGTTATAAGAGCTAGGAAAAATTCTTGAAATAAAACAGACTATATGGCTGCTGTCCTGAAGTCACCCTGATGGTATAGCTTCTTGGGCCATACGTGATTTGGTGGCCTTGAAACTGAAAATGTTGAGGCATCAGGAGTCACAGATCTGTATTGTCTGGGAGTGTTCCACCCACCTCAATCTCCAACAGACCCGTCTTGTGGGTAGATTGACCCTCCGTTTAGACATGTGGTTTTCTCTGGGAGTAGTTAGGGAGATGCCACAGTTTATGTAGAATGAGAAAGTCAGTCACCAGCCCAAATTACACACTTGGAATGGATGAAGAGGAAAACAGGGTGACTTGAGTTTGGTTCACTGTAGATTCCAATTTCAGAAGAAATTTCCCATGATTGGGAGTTGCTAACACCAACTATCAGAAGGAAGGAGGTACTTTATATTTTCCTATAAAACATTTTATAGGCTAAAAATGTCTAATAGTTAAACATGGTGAAGATAATAAAATAGAAATAAAAAGTAACCAATCTCAATATTAGCATTTTATTAATATGGTGCCTCTATTGCTGTGTTAACTGAGTTGAAAAATGTGGTTTGAGAGGCCAAAATGTTTCCATGAAGAAGGCAGCTTATACCCCTGTTCCCAGGGAAGGGGGTAACTTGATGCTTTATTATTATGTAAGAGAATTATTCCACTTGATAAAAAAATTAAAAATAGGTATGTAGATAGACATGTTTTCAAGAAAATTACACAATCAGTAGTTAAATTTGACATGCATACCAATGGAAGGAGTGTAGCCAGCCTAAAAATTAGTACCAGAGATGGTCCCATTTTTTCTACAAATGGAAATTTGTCTTTAGGTTTATTTTAAGTACAAATTTAAGTAGTCTTTCTAATATACACATATAAAATTCAACATCAGAAACTGAAACTATGTTCTGCAGATGTCAGTAATGTTTACATGTGAAGTACTGGAATCAATACCCAAGCACATACTCACCCATAGGGCCATACAGTGCTGCTTACATTTTCCTCACATATAGCTCTCATAGCTCAGTGTTAAACAAATAATACTCAAGTTATCGTTCAGTTTTTGAAATCCAGTGCAGAAGTCATGAGTAATTTGTATCAGATGAATAATTTGGCCAATTTATGTTTTCATCGCTTGAACCACACATACCACAGTCAAAAGCTCCACTTGATATTAACATAAAACCTTACAAACTTTCCATTGCTCAGAAAAGTGTTTCCAACCCATGCATAGTGGTTCATGGCTGTAATTCCAGGACCAGGAAGGCTGAGGTAAGATTATCAAAAGTTTGAGGCAAGCCTTCGCTATAAAACAAGCCCCTGTCCCTACTCACAAACATGTTTCTTAATATGGAAATAAGCTTTAAAAATACAGCGTTATAGTACATTTAGTAGTTCTCCCTTTTATAAAAAAATATTTTGCAAGATAAAAATTAAATAGGCATTCTAACACAGCCTGTCTTAGAAAATCATGAAGGATCTTCATGGAGAATGCAAGAACTCTTTCTGTTTGTTTCTATTTTCTTTTCTGGCATTACTATATCTGAACTACCCTTAGTTTCTAATTATCTTACAAATATCACTATGAGAGCAGTTCATTGGGAATAAACAATTGCTCTTCATAGCAAGTCTTCAACCCCTAAAGAGCTAACATAGCCATGCAATAAATTCGGTTCTAATATAATTGTTGTACACCTGATAAACTGATTTCTCAATAGGCTTAAAATAAAATAATTAAATGAATGAAGAATGTAGCAAATAATATCCCAATCTAGCAGCTGTTTAGGGAAAAGAAGCCATATTTATTGCAGATATTTTTGTATCAAATATGAAAAACAGTTCAAAATTGTAATAAAATTGAATTATTACAAGCTAAATGTTTATGACTAACTAGGTTTTGGTTACAGTATTTTGCAATTGAATATTTAAACTATTTGGATTTTTTCCAACTGAACAGCAATAATTTGTCCCAGAAAGTTTTATAGCTAATTAAATTATCCCATTTTGCATCCATTTTTTAAACCTAGAATATATATCATAGAGCAACCAGAATACAAAGACAAATTTTTAAAAGAACAGTTCCTCAACCAAAAGGTTTCATTGAAAATAATGACAGTAATTGTTAAATATGAATCAAAGTGAGGCATAAAGAATACCAGAGACTCAGGCTCTATTTGGCACATACTGTACTGAAGGCAACTGGAGGATATGCATAGGCTAACAGACATCTTCCAAGCCCAGGGAGAAAAATGCTTAGCCTGGGACATGCTCTCCTACTCCAGAGGCTGAGGAAATATTGTCTTCTTACCCCAAAGGAATAGAAGTATTTCCAGGTCTCTTAAACAAAGCATACCACCAAGTTCTTCTATCACATCTGTTCTCCCTCTTCTGGTGGCATTTTGTTTGTGTTCGAATAAATAAAAGTTGCCTGAAGATCAGAGAAGCAGAGCAGCCAGTCACTAGAGTTCTTACCGCTACAAAATCCTCAGACCAAAAAGGGGTGAGCTCCTGTCTCTTCCTACCTCATAGTCCTCTCTCGTCCAGTCATGTCACTTCCTGTCTCCACATCCCTAGCGCTGGGATTAGAGGTGTGAGCCACCACTCCCTGGTCCTTGTGGTTAACTAGTGGCTAGCTCCACCCTCTAATCTTCAGGCAAGCTTTATTTGTCAGAGCACAAACAAAATATCAACACACACACACACACACACACACACATCCAGAGTGGGACCTTCGTCCTTAAGGAAGGTAGAATTAATTACTATACGTGTGAGTTATGGGAGGAGTTTTAAAGCATGAAAAGCTAATGGGTAAAAAAAGAAAATAAAGGTGAGAGTAGGAAGTCATGGGGATGGAGAAAGTGGATTCTAACAGTTCATAGGAAGAAGATGCTTTGGTGAGCTACTGCACATCAGCATCTACTGTGTATCCAAAAAGCTAAAAGAAAGGCTGTTGAATTGTCTATCATAAAGAAATGCTAAATATTTAAAGAGCTAGATATGTTTGAACTGGTTGAAACAGTACAAGATACATGTATGTATGATGCATATATGTATGAACACATTGGGGGGTACCCCATGAGTGTGTACAATGATCATGTTTATGTGCCATTTAAAATAATTAATAAAAATATCAACATTCCTAGGAGTATAATAATCTTTAAAAATTGGAGATAATTTTCTATAAATAATTCTTTATTTAACCCCAGAAACCTCTACTCCACAAGGAGATGCAAAGTAAATACAAAAGAATGTAGTCAGATATGGTATGGTGAGGATTATAAGGTCATATTATTCAATGTTAATATTCAATCATTTTATTATTGTACACTAATGGCACAAAATAAGAGAGCTCACCACATTTTTGCACATGTATGTAACGTACTTTGACCATACTTCCCCTAGTTTTCTTGTTCTCATTTCTTCCCCATGGATATCATTTTATTATTGTACACTCGTCACACAAAATAATAGAGCTCACCACACCATTTTTGCACATGTATGTAATGTACTCTGACCATACTTTCACTAATTTTCTTGTCCCCTTCATTTCTCCCCCGCGGAGGCCCTCCCTCTTTCCAAACACTCCATCTTCTATTTTCATACAGTCTATTTTTTTAGAAAAACCTATAACCTGAGTATGAAAGAAAATATGTGGCGTTTATGTGAGTCTGGTTTACATCACATAACACGGTGAACACCACTTCTATCCATTTTCCTAAAGATATTATAATTTCATTGCAATGCCTGAATTAAAACTAGGCTCTGAGAGTGCAACACTTTAATAGAAATAAAAAGAACCCATAAGAAGAGAGAAGGGGTTAATACGAAGAAAACACGAAAGAAGATATGCAGAGGCAGGAAGTGGGGAAGGAAGGACAGAAACCACCAGCACAGCACTGCCGTAGTGGTCAGATTCTTTGAGTTGAAATGGACACTTGAGCATCAGCTGCCTGGTGAACAAGGTTTAAATAACTGTTTGAGAATGGCCAAAACCTAAGATGGAGGGATGCGGGAAAGATGTGTGATTATCGGAACCTCTGAAGAGACCATTGGAGTTTGAAAGGAGTTCCCGAATTTTCGTTGACTTTTGGGACCTTTCATGCAGGATCTCCCTGTGTGCTGTACAGGTGAGCTGATGAATCTGCAGTTCCAAATGACCTGCCTAAGTTGCTCGCTGCCTTCGTTCTCTCTTGTTCTTTCTCCTTCCTCTTCTCCTCCCTTTCTCCCCTCTCCCTAACCTCTACGCACAGGCACAGAACAAATAAAAAATGTCACTGGACCCCAAATGTTTATGTGAAGGTGTAAGTCATAAACAATCCCACACCAGTTGGGATTTAAAGTGGTATTTATTTTAA
>LOEQ01003834.1:2029-17596 GCA_001685075.1 Bramus lutescens
TTGTTATTTCGGGGTATAAGCTAGCCGTGCGGGAGCTGGGCAGGACAAAAAGCATTACTACAATGGTTTAGAGTATTTCTGCTCTTGTAGATTACCTGAGTTTAACCCCCAGCATCCACATGAAGTCTCACAACCATTTTTATCTTCAGATTCTGGGAATTTTATGTCTTATTTTGGCCTCTTAGGCACCAAACACATGCAGTATACATACATTCACGTAAACAAAACACTTATACAAATAAAATGAAACAGTATGTATTATTAAAAGATAAAGAAAATGCATCATTAATGAAACTATCCACTTTTTTTCCTTATAATCTCTCTTGCCCTCCTTCCATATTCATAGCTCATCATTGACCTGATTTTTTGTTATTACAGATTAGCAAAAATTCCCTGGATTGCAAAATAAATGGTTTCACGGAGTATGTCCTCTCCTTTGACTTCGAATCTAGTTGTAGTCATTTGAGAGAATTCAGAATGATTAACTTCCCTTATGCTGTTGTTTTAGCTACTAAATAGTATTCATCTATGTGAATGAATGCTGTCCTTTCACATATTGAAAAACATTTTTTGATAACAACTGAGACTGATAATAAGTGTTCACATACAGGCCCTTATTGGGATATATGTTTTCTTTTGAGAAGTAACTAGGAATGGAATGATTGGTTCAATGTTAAGTGTAGTTATAACATTTTTATTTAAAGAGTCTGTGGAACCATGTGTTATGGAGTAATTGTTAGGCTCCAATAAGTTATGTCTACATTTGTTAATATAGCAGTATTTGGAAAGGATTCCCTACCTGTAATATTAAGTCAAGATTGGATCTTTTTATTTCATCCAGATAAGCCCTAAGTCTAAAGGCAAGTGTCTTTGTGAGAAACAGAAGTGAAGACATCGGAACAGATGAGAAGGCTGTGTGAACACAGTGCAGATTACAGTTGTACTGTCACCAGTCAAGAATGCCTGGAGCCACCAGATACTAGAAGAAGCAGGAAAGGATATTCTCCACTAGATTCTGACTATAGAGCTGTAGCTACAGACATATTGATTAAAATGTGTGGCTTTTAAAATTATTAAGAAATAAATTTCTGTGTTGATTTTAAAGTGGCTGAGTTTAAATTTTATTTCAGAAAATCTGAAAATCTAATAAATATTGTTTTACAAAGCAGTTGTAATAACATTTTATATTACTAGCATAAATGTGTTGAGGGACCAATTACTCTGAATTCTCACCAATATTTGGTATGGCTTAAATTAAAAATGTTTTACATTTTAATTATTGTACAGTGGCATCAAGTTGTGGTTTGAATTGCATTTTCATAATGACCAAGTAAGTATATTGAGCAGCTCTTGAATAGCTTTTTATAATGGACATATTTGGCCTGCACGTATTTGTTTTTGGCAAAGTGCTGGTTAAAATGTTTTGTATCAGGCAGTTTTTCCTTTTATTATCAAATTATAAGATAGTGTGTGTGTGTGTGACACACACACACACACACCTGTAAGTCTTTGGTTGGATGTATGCTTTCTAAATATTTTCTGTGAATCTGTGGTTCATGTTTTCATTTATTTAACAGTATTTTTGTTGTTGTTTTCTGAGACAGGATTTTTCTGCATAACAGTCTTGGCTGTCCTGAAACTCACTATGTAGATCAGGCAGGCCTTGAGCTCAGAGATCCAGCTGCTTCTTGCCTCCCATGTTATGGGATAAAAGGCATGCACTATCACCACCAAGTTTTAACAGTATATTTTTTAAGTTTTAAAGAATTTGCTGAAGTTGACTTTGCTGTTTTGTAGTGTGCGCTTTCTATATGCCTATTTAAACACAGTCTAAATTACAGCAACAGTTTAAAACTGAGGATGGCCTTTGAGAATATGAGTGCTCCATTGTTTTCTCATTGTTTCTTGAAAAGAGGATGTATTCCCCCATTGAATTTCTTTGGCATTGTGAACAAAAATCAATTTAATATATTTGTATGGATCTCTTTAGGGACACGGAATTCTATTACACTGATTTACAAATCTATTTATCTTTAAGTTAATACCATACTGCTTTAATTACTGTATATTTGTGTTATATGAAAAAACATTAGTCAGTCTTTCAAAATTTTTATTTATTATCCAAATTGGATATTCTGTTCTACCTTCTTCTTATTGTCAATAAACATGACAGAGTGACTAGAATTTCAATAATCATTGTGTATAGTTTGCAAGTAAGTATGAGGAGAAAATACATGTTAATAAAATTGTCTTACAACTTATGAAAACAATGTTTTACAGAAATCACCCTTCTAAAACTTTCAAGTTCTTGCTGTGATCAACAAGAATTTTGCTTTCTTTTTCAATTTATCCCTAAGAATTTAGCAGTTTAGACGATGCAAGAAGTAATATCTTGACATTTTATTTTCTAAGTCCTCCTGGGTAAAATATAGACTCGAAAATGATTTTTATATTGGTCCTGTATTGTGTTACCTTGCTAAATCTGCCCATTAGCTCTTGTATCATTTTTATAGATTTTCTGTTTTCCACATAAGTAATCATGCCATGTGCAAGTAATGACATTTAAACCTTTTCTTTTCCTTTCTGATTCCTTTTTTTTCCCTTTCATCAGAACACTGGTGAAGACCTCCAGGAAAATACTAAATAAAAATGGTGAAAGACACAATGTTGTCTTGCCACACCTGTCATCCCTGATAATACATTCTGGCCTTTGTTCATCTTGTAAGGTTTTTAAATTTTCTTTCATTTTCTGTTTTTAGAGTTTCTACTCTTATCTTCAATTTATTAATATTTTCTTTGTTTTTAATCATCTATAATATCATCAAGTCTCTTTTTAAAATTTATATATTAAGTATTTTATATCTGTAGTTTTATTGTGCATCATTTTCATAAAAATGTATTCCCCCATCTACTGTGCTTATGTTTCCTCTACCTTCTTGGGTATACCAATATATTAGACATTTTTATGTCTTGTTTAATAGGTATTTAGTTTCCTTTGTTTATTTTGGTTTTCTTTTCCCACTCATTAATTGTTTTTACCATCTAGGGTCATGTTTTTCTTCTTTACATCCTTGGTACTTTTTCACTGGGTGATTTGTGTTGTGTCTGAGTCATTACTCACTGGTACTTAATATTTTTGGTCTTTCTTTAAAGCTCATATTTTTATTTGAGGAAGTAAGTAAATTACTTTGTGAAAATTTGATGCTTGTATGTTACATATATATCTGTGATGAACCACATCTACACTAGGCATTGGCTTAGGACAAACTTGGTAACACTGCTGGAAAAATAAACAACTTTACAGTTCCTATATGGCTTCATGGAAACAAACTTCCATTTTTTTCTGCAAATTGTCTTCAAATCTTTGTCCTTTTGAATAGCTATTTGGTGTACAATATTCTATCTTACGAATTCTAGGTACTTTAAATTTTATGAATGCTAAATTTTATTTCAATTTATGGACAATATATTATACTCTCTTTGTATTTCCCACTCTACTGCTCAGCCAAAACTTTTCCAAACAATTTGGAACAATCATAGGACTTTTTTTTTAAATAAAAAATTGTTTTTACAGTTTAATATTCTTTACTCTTTTTGTAATGCCTATAAACCATTGTGTCTTTCTTAAGTATTATTTAAGCTTTGTTTTAAATTTTCAGTGCAATAGGTTAGGTCTGTCCCCTTATAGTCTATAATAGAAGTTCAAATTTAGTTAAATGTACTGACATGTCATAAAAGAAAATAAAGTCCAAAAATTCACTTCAGATTTNAAAAAAATCCTTCAAGTTTCCAAAATCCTTCAAATTCTAGTCATATTCTTCTGCATTTTTATTGAAGGCGGAATAAATCTTATAAAAATTTTGCTTACTAAATCTCAAAGTGAAATTGCTTCTTATCTATTCATAGGGGTGATTGTACCTCTATTTATTTCCTTAGTATTCAGAGTATTCATTTCTTTGGACCTCTCTAAAAATTCTGCTTTCTGTAAATGTGACATGGTAAATTGTAGCTACTCTAATAAATCTTTTTTATTGATTTGTGTCCCTTACCATTATTGACTAAAATTAAATGCTTATGCTTTCTTTATTCAAGTACATATATTAAAATTTTGTTTAAATCTGTTTCTACACACACACACACACACAGTCACGCAATTTAAACAGCAAAAGAAACAGAATGATCTTAGCATAACTATCTGAAGAATGTAAATTATTTGAATCACCATAATAGTTTAAAATGATTGAGGCAGTTTTCTTAATTAGGGTTTCTGTCACTATGATGAAACATCATTACCAAAAGCAAAATTTGTAGGAAATGGTTTCTTTCAACTTACAGTTTGTTTGCCATCATCCAGGAAAGTCAGGCCAGGAATGCAAGCCATGAACTTGGATTCAGGATGATACATAGATTATGAAGGAATGTTGTGCACTGGCTTATTCCCCCTAGATGGATAAATTTGTTCATAAATGCTCTAAAATGACTTACTTAGGGGTAGTCCTACCCATAATTGTCTAGGGTCTTTTATAACAATTATTAATCAAGAAGATGCTACACAGGCTTGGCTTACAGGCAAACATTTTCTCCTCTCAGATGACTCTAGCTTATGTCAAGTTCACATAAAACCTAACCAGAACAATTGACTACTTCTCAATTTATACACAAACACATCACAGTTTAATCACATCCTTTCTTTTCTCATTTGTCCTCAACATGGCATATCACAACAGTAAAACATTCTAATATTTAAAAATTCACAGTCTAAAAATTCAAATACTTTAAACTTTCATCCATTTAAAAATGTCCCTATTAATGCTCAGTTTTTTTTTCTAGAATATCTAACAGTTCCATAAAAAATCAAAATCCTCCTGTGGATTCCTGTAAACGTTAAAAAAATTACTTTATTATTTCAAGAGGAATGATCCTGGGAAGAGTTACATCCAATGATGCAAACACCAAAATACAACAGGGTAAAGTCTCATCTATGGCTCAGCTGTGTGCTGACACTGAGGAAATACTTCTGAAAAGATTTTGCTTCAGGACTGTGTGTCTCTTCTTAATTAGCACTAATTTCTCAGCTTTAGCTAACCAATATCAATTGTCCCAGAAAAGCAAAGGTTTCATTTTAGTATTTTGTTAGATACAGCCAATTCCGCAGCCCAAATTGAGCTGACCCACAAATCCTTAATCCAGAAGATCTAATGACCGTGATAGAGTCTTTACTTCCCATTGAAACCTCCCTCAGCATCCATTAGTAGCCCATAGTTCAGGAGGAAGGGATAGTCATGTGATTTCTTCCTGATCTCCTAGGGACTGCTGAGAAGTTCAATCTTGCTCATGCAGCTGCTGCTACTATGAGAACATGATTAAATTGGCTACGTCATGTCAAGAAGACAGAATTTCATTTCTCTACTTCCTATCTTCCCATTCTATTTTACCCTCTTGTATGTTGTTCCCTGAACTTGAGATATATCTTTGTATTTGTCGGTCGGTGTTCATTGAGAAGAAATGTCCATCTAGTTTAGACAGTGTAGTAGCATTTGTCTTTAAGTATAAATCTACATATGTAGAAGGAAATATTATGTCCATTTAGGTAAACAATGGTAGCAATTTCTCTCTAGACCATAAGAATTTCTTAGTTATGAGTTTATAGCTGCATTTATAATACAAGGCAGGAATTCTGTCATGTGGAACAGGCCTCAAAAACAATCATAAAGTACTTGCTTATCCTCATAACAATTGCCACTATTGCTAAAATGGAAATGGTTTCCTTTACCTGGCAGGTTTGCATTGTAATTTAAATTACTCTCAGCTTGGTAAGATTATTAATGACTTCTTCCCTACTGCAACCTGCATTGAATGTCCTGGCACGGTGCAAACAGGCCAACAGGGAGAATGTTTCCAATCCAGTTCCAAATGAATTTGGTAAGCCAACTCAAAATTATGGGACTTAAAAGGGTGATAGCATGCATGCCTAAATAATGTTAAAGCTACTAGCTCTTGGTTATTAAACAAAATTCCTTATGTCAAGTATGGAATACTTCCTCATCAGCTGTTTATCAAGAATGTGCCAAAGACTCTCAGAATAACAAAGGATATTTCCATTCATCTTGATTACCTGCCAGAACCAGTTAATAGCATATTATTCTTAAAAATACCACAAACCTTGGGTACAGTATATATAGATATCAAAGCAAAACTGAGATGCAAATGAATGGATATCCTTTCCAGAATTTTATTTTCCTTCTTCTGGACATTCATATCTTCAAGTTTCAGTGTTTGCATACTGATGTTAATTCTGTCTGAACCTATTAGCTACTTTCAATCATTTTGAGCCATTTTGAAGTTAGCACTTATCAGAATGATGAAATCGTGAATAATGAATGACAGTTAATTAAATGTTGCTTTATATTATCTTTTATTTGTGATTTATGACAAAGATATCGTATGTAGAAAATAATTTCAGTTTCTGCTTTATGTGTTTCCAAATGTTTTATTGAAAATACCTTGACATTTCTGACCTACCATGTTACCCAAAGTAAAGATTTTTGAAGCTGAGCATAAATCTTGAATTTGGTGGCAGAAACTAGGAGGCAGCTTTCTGTCAACCTGGCCCTAATGCTTCCAGTTTCATAAATGTGCAAACCTTTATGTTCAAATGGGGCTCCATGAATGCCATTTTATAGTGACATTTTCCAAAGTCAAAGAGCATGTCCATATGGGGAATGAAATTAAAATATGTACTGGCAAGTAGTGAATCATTCTGATGTTGATGTTCTACTTTTCAATGTGTCTTTAAAAAAATTGCTTACTCATATATTTATACTGTTCGATCAGACAATAATACATTAGAAATAATTAAATATTTAGCTAAAGTTATTTTCCTTTTTGCATTAAGGACATTTATTCAATTCCATACAATTGAAATCTAAAATATGCACATTGAATTTCATCTAAAAAGCCCACATGTTAAATTTATATTAAAGCCATGTCCTATTTTATTAATTGATTTAACGTTCTATGTAATGTCATTTGCTGTAATAAGAGACAATAATTTGAATAAGATTTGGACATTTTAATGAAGATTTCAAAAGCTTATTCTATTTATTTAAATCCAAATACATATTAATGTTGAACTCATGTAGTGAAATTTTCTTGTCAAATGTAAACCCTGACAATACATACTATATAACAATAATTTTATAAATCATGTGTAAACTTGATTGTCTCTCTCATTACTTTATGCATGGACAGTATATCACATTAGCAGTTTAGAAAAACAAAAATGATAACAAAATAATGCCAGCATCTTGCTAAAACATGGCAGTCATTCTAAATATACTTCTTAGTTTATCTTAAATATTCTAATTTTGAAAACAAACCTCAGAAATGAAATTATTTCTTAATTATAAATAAATCAATATTAGAATCTAAATAATACCTTAAAATTCTAAGATACCATCAAAAAACAATGTATACACCTGGTTATGGGAAGTGCTATTGAATCAGTCAAATCAGGAATCATATTATCTTTCAAAGACATTCTTTCACATACCAAGGGCAACACAATTATGCTCAATAGACATTAATTGACTAAGGAAAACAATGTTTTAGGTTTGGACATTTTAAAAAGATTTCTAAAGTCAGTTTAGAAACTGAATATACGTGAAGGCTAAGAAATAATAATTTTGCCTGGTGGTGGTGGCACACTCGTTTAAACCCAGCATTCAAGAGTCAGACAGAGGCAGGTGGATATCTGTGAGTATGAGCCAGCCTGATCTATAATAGCTAGTTCTAGGACATGCTCCAAAGCTACAGAGAAACCCTCTCTCAACACACACCCCCAAAAAAAGAAAAATGAAAGAAAAAAGAAAAAGAAATAATAATTCCACATAACATCTGCTACTGTTAATACTGTATTACTGTATTTAAAAACAAAGAAAAATAAATAACTATTCTGTGAACTGAGGTCCTTAGGAATGTCTTTATCAGTAAACAAATTAAAGCTGGATCTAAAATTATGGATGATTGGTGTTTTTCAAGATAATGGAAATATAGGACAGTATAAAAAGAAATGAGAATGAAATGAATAAAATCAGAAATAAATGAAGAGGATTTGTTTCTTCAGGGCTTTCAGGGAAGATGAATGCCAGAAGGACTGGAATTTTTTGTCTCACTTCACCATAATTTTGCTCGTGTGTATTTATAGTGATCAAATAGGCAAATATAATAGGGGTGATGAGCCTGTTCTACAAAATACTATATGTACTATACTGTTACAGCAACATTTTGTGTGTAGGAATGACTGTGACAGCTGATGCTTTTAATAAGTTAATCTGTATCACTCTATAGTGTAACTCAGACCAGAAAGCAACTTGTAGAGAAGATAAAATTTAAGTTAAGAAAACAATAGTCCCAGGTCTGCAGTTGTTAGGCCATGAAATATATTATTATGAGTGAAATTTAAAAGAAATTGAAAGTCATATAAAGCTGGTATGGCTGGTAAGTTATTATATTAAAGACAAGGAAGACAGGAAAAAAATCAGAAATGGAATATATGTGATAGAGTGGGAGAAACCTGCATTCAAAACTGAGACATCTGAGTCTTAAAACTGTGTGTCTCTGAACAATTTATTTCACCTTTCATTGTCTCTTTTCCCCTTTTGTTATAACAGAATGAGATGTTGTCATATTGTAATTCCAGCTTTAATATTCTTTGATATAACAGATATGAACAACTAAAAAGATGTTGTTATATTCAGTTATTGATAGTAAGTGTATCTAAGGATTGGATGAAGAAGAATTCTAGGAGTATAAATATATTATCTACAATTCACATGCTATTATCAAACAATGAACAATGCGAGGTTAATATAATAATGTGCAATGATGAACATGACTTGTGAAGAAAATAATTCTTTAGTATGTCATTTCTAACACTGTACTTTGCATAGCTTTCTAATCTTTAATTCAGAGATAATTATGCTTACTTTAGAAGGATTTATGTAAGAAAACAAGATGCTGTGAATAATTGAAATTATTCAATTAGTAAAGTCTGTAAATGGAATATGTTATTTCTCTTGACAATGGATTCTTCCATTGTATTTCCTGATCATTAAATACAAAATATTTAGCAGATTATGTGAAAATTTATGCTCATATAATTTTGCACATGTAACTGTGCTTTTTGCTTTTATTTTCTACAGATCAACATTAACAGCTAAAGTTTTCTACTATTTTTTGTGCTATAGAATGCTAATTTTGAGCTACAATGAAATAAATGTTGTCCTTTTATTACAGTAGAGAAAAAACTCAAATACACTATTTACACAGACACAAAGACATAACCAAGCACCTTAATGCTTATAGAGACTCATTTCATGGATATATATCTATTCGCAATTGTTTTTTCTTTTAGGTTCCATTTATTTCCTGTTTTCTTTTTATGTGCACTGTACTAGTGAGTTCTATGTTTACGATCATCTGTCTATAATCTCATGTTGTTTCTCTGTCTCTGTCTCTCTCTCTCTCTCTCTCTCACACACACACACACACACTTACACTCCACCTTCTACCTTATGAAAGAGTTATCCGTTTTCTTGTGAGGGCTGTTTTATATGGTGGTGTTGTTGGGAGTGGAGGTGGTAGAGTTTGAATAAATAGAAATAGTGGTGGGTATGGGACTGTGGTTTGCCTGTCAGATAGTAATAACACATTCACTACACTGAAGTGTAATGAGCTTAGCAATTCTGGGAGAAAGATAAGAGAAGGAAACTTGAAAGATTACAGCAGAACGAATGAAATGAGTCAGTAAACAATAACCCTAGTAGAAGGAACCAGCTTTTTATCTTTTCTGACTGTGTTTCCTTGGATTGCACTTAACTATGGAAATAAATTGTAATCGTGGTAATAATGCAGGAGCATACCATATAGTTGAGATCATGGATCAATGGAACAAATCCATCTTTCTTCCACTTCTTACTCAGTTCATAAACAAAACCAGCTTTCACATCTTTAATAACCATACAATGACATAAAATTTTGATAAAATTCAATTATGATTCAAAATAAATTATTGTGATAGCCACACTAACACATTCACTTTCAATGGATTACTTTGTCCTATAGCAGCAGTGTTAAGTATATACACATATATGTGTGTGTATGACATTCCATTATTTCTCAATAATAACATATACAACATAATGCAATTTTCAGCATCTTGAATATCACATGTATGATGTATTCATGAGAAAATATATGTGAAGATGAAACATACAAAATCTTACTATGGATCAGTATCAACAAATGGATTTTTAATAAATGGTAAAAATGAGGAGCTTTGATCTCTAAATGAGATGTTTTCCTTACACATAAGCAGTTCCATTCTTATCATTTAATGTGGTGTGAAAACGTCTTCAGTTACATTATAGTTTTTTCATTACATTTGGAGTATGTTTATTTTCTTTTCAGTGTAAGTGCATTCATAATATACTGTTTTCCATTTCAATATATGAAACCTAAAATATATACTTTCTGGCCTTTTACACATGATGCATACCATCTTCCTTCACAGACTACTAGAGAAGTTGTTGGAGAAAAGAGTGTGAAAATATTGAAAGTAGTCATATAGCTAGAGAGTCACAAGTAGAGAACAAGTGTTTGTTTTAGGTTGCCTTTTTATTGTATCATTGAAATAAAAAGTAATATGTTTTAAATAACAACTTAAGTTTTTTTTCTGATTTTTAATCAATAAGAAAAATGAGATATGAGATTGAAATATATGTCATTAAAAAGCTGAAACTGATTGTACATAAAGCCTTCAGCAGGAATATCTCAAAAAAAAACAACATAAAAAAACAGAGAAACAAAGCCAAACCAAGTTTAACTTCAATATCGGTAAAAAGAAATTTGACTTTTTTATAATTCTTCAGTGTCTGCCTATGCTGTTATTAGGTGTTAAATTAGATTCTTAAACAGCATTATAGAAATAAAGTGTATAAAAAGCACCTTATCCTTTGAAGTTTGATAACAAGAAGAGAGGTAGGAGTAAAATAGGCCTATGAAGAAGTCATATAGAGATCACATATGAGATGACATAGTTTATATTGTCAAATCAGAGACGGATCAGCACCATCTCCATCGGCTACCTATAAATTATAGTTTAGCTATAAAGATAGACTCACCATTTCAATAATTTTGACTGAACAATTACATAACTGGGACTGTCCTGGGTACAAATGACGAGTGGATGACATGCCCCATGCCATTAATGATCATGGACTATGATTTAACTACTCAGTAATTATTTGTAGAAATATGCTAGCTGACATACAGAAAGTTCTATATGGTTACATTATATGCTCTTTTCTTCTTGTGGTTGTTAAGAGAAGGAAAGATGGAAATGAGCATACAAGTGCTTCTTTCACATAGGGAAGGACCGAGAAACATTTCCTTTGTTTTCCTTACTATGAGTGAAATGTAGTATTTTTTCCATTGGCACGACAGATATTTTCAGAATAGAAAAATTCAAATGACAAAATAAAGTTACACCTATTTAAAAATCTTCTTTCTATAAATATTTCTCTTTCTAGAAATATCAAACTTTACTGTGCTTCTTTAGATCAGCTATTATTCATTTTAAATATTTAAATATTTTCAACCTCAGTCTACTGTCCAATATAGTCTTTTTATTGGAAACAGTGGTTTTTGTTAGGTTTGTGGTCCTATTTAATTAGTTAAGAATGCAGAGGCCCATGCAATTGAATTCAGGTACTTCAAGGGAGAGTTTAATATAAATAGAGATGCTTATCCCTGACAACCAAAGTCTTGTTCCTCTGATGGTGTTAACCACATCACTTTGAATAACCTTAGAATTGTTAACTTGTTCTTGGAAGTACTCTAAATCTGGACAGGGCAAATCAATTTTCATGAAACAAATTTGAAAATGTGTTTCAACTTAGTGGCACTGTTTTCTATGTGAAATTTCCTCTTGCTAATGAGACCATCCAGACATTAGGTAAATTCACTTGTGAATGCCGATTTGTAGATGTTTTCCCCCTATATTTTGACAACAGAGGAGAGAAAAGCTACTAGAAACTTGAGTTCATGACTTTAAATGAATCTAAAAAGACCTTGGGTGTGGAGAGGAAAGTGACACTGACAAACAGGTCCAGGTATCAATGGGAGAATGGGCCTCAAGTTATCAAAAAGTTCTATGGAGCCTTTACCATTACAGACAGACATGAAACTGAGGACGTGTTTGTTTCTGTAATCCCAAAGTATCCAGTTAATCTTCTGACAGAAGGCTTTCTGCCAGTTCTAAGAGAAAAAATGTAAATGAAGGAAATTAAAATGTAAGTAGTACTACATCCTGAAATCAAGACCAAAAGCTGACAGTGGATGCAGGCATGAAATAGAAGTATCTGAAAACATTCACAGTGTGTGCCTTATTATGAAAAACAAGTATCATTTACCTTTAATGAATTCAATAATTTAGCTAATTTATTGTTGTTGAAATCCCAATGAGTATCTAGGTAGGGGGCAACTTCTCCAAACATTCATTTTAAGTTACTAATTATTTTGTATCTCAATGTTATACAAGTTTTTTTCTTTACAATTAGCCTATTCCNTGTGTGTGTGTGTATTCTTTTGGGACAAAGATAAACATTGAATGTTTATAAATTTCCATTTTGTAGACATGGTTTTCTGTTAAAAGTCTCAAAGACTAATACGGAAAGTCTAGGAGATCTGTGAAGTTGACACTACCATCATTAAATAATCCTAAAATAATGGTCTTCCTTATTGTGTTTGACCTTACAATAGGTGTGATAAAGGCAATGAAGGGTAAAATTCTGAAACTCTGACATGAAGCAAGGCTTTAGGATTAGTTATTGTATTCTTAAGTGCCTCACACTTGCATTTATTTGTAATAAAGAAAATTTCACTTAAGAAACTCCTGTGTTAAGCAGTAAAAATAATTATGTTAAAGCCTGACATCTGTAGACATGTCCTGTTAACAGTCTCTTTAATGAAATGGAAGAATATAAAATGCTTCTGCAGAATGAAGTATGATGACTGTCTCAAGGAAAAGCTCTTGTGCATTCAGTTGTGCTATGAACTCAACAGGCCATTTTTTAATGGAACATCATCTTTAGTTGAAAGGATGATTGATGAATAAACTATTATTATTCAGACTTGGATACATGACAGATACTTTCCCCAAAATTAATGAAGTGAGATTGTTACTTCAAGAATAATAACTGACAATCCTTGTTTCCATTAATAATTATATTTGAGATTTCAAGCAAGTATTAGAATTTTGGAATTCTTGTTAATTAATCTATCATGAGCTTAATGGCTCCCAAATACTTCGAGAATTTTCTAATGTGATTAGTAGTAAGGATAACAAAGACGACTTTTTGATATTACAAAATTAAGAATGTCAATATTTAGGAGATCTATATAACTTAGTAAATAGGTATTTTCAAAATCACCATTATTTGATGGTAGAAAATCATGGTTGATTAAAATTCATAGAAAGTAAAAGACACGAAAATATTTAAATGATACAGAGCACAAACAGTTTTTTATTTAGTTTTAAGATGTCTCATCATCACCTAAGTATAACTAATTACTACATATCAAGTTTTGGTGGAGCATGGTACTAGACAATGGGTACTTTTAGCAGATTGTTAAGAAGAAAAAGCAAGAGGGAGCAACTAAACAAAACCCAGTATTGTGGGACATCCGAATGTAATTGAGAAATTGTCGCAGCTGTGTGTTCAAGGATAGACTGAACAGGAAGGAAATGGAAGAGAATGAGACCGTTTAAGATCTTCTAAGCAATGAAGAAGACTTAGATACTATCCTTTGGTTAATTTCTATATTATTTCATAATGGAAATAGATACAATTCTAGAAAGGAACATTGTTGGCTATAGCATGAGTTCAGGTACAAACAAAAACAGAACCTCCTTTCCCCTAAATTGTACTTGGGATAAGACACTTATATTGGGCTGCAAGAAGGTGAAGAATATTAAGGGGGTATTTCATTAGACACTACACATTGGTAATGAGAAAGAAGGAAAAGTTCAGGATGATGCTGTGCTTTCACCCCTAGTAACTAAGAGGGATTATAGAGTCTTTGCCTCCCTAACCATGAACTGCAAAAAATTTTATTCACAAAATCAATCTTTAAAAATTACTGATCTATACATGGTTTGTGTGTATTTTATTGAATTGTTTTAACTTGTTCATTTCAATGTTTACATTTTTTCATTTTATAATAATTATATACATTCTTGTCCTAAAGTTGTTCAGCCTGTATTTTTTTTTTATTCTGGTAGTATTCATAGCTTACTCCTGACAATGCTACTTTGAGTGTTCTCTCACATTCCCCTGCCTTTCCTTCACAAACTCTGATTTTGTCACTTAAAATTATCTCCTACTGTGTCTCTTGCCTCTTTCTTTTTTCATGCTTCTATTTCTTCTTTCATATCTTTCCTTATGTTATTCCCTCTCCCTTTCCAAGTAATAAGATAGATAATTTATTGAATCAGTAAGGTCTAGGAGGGATTGTTTGAAGTTCATGATACACAATAACTCATTTAGTTCTTGATATATCTTCATTTTTGTTGTGATAAAATTGTCCTGAGAGAAAGAAAGTGAGAGGATGTTTAATTTGCTAACAAATGTTTTAATACAGTCTCTCATTGCAAAAAGTTACAGAGGCAAGAATTTGAGATAGCTCATAATAACATATTCACATTTAATAATATTGAAAATATAAATATCCTTGCATGTTTCCTCTCTGCAGCTTTCTTCTCTTTTATAATATTTAGTACCATCTGCCTAGGGAATGTACTGTCTACAATGAACTCAGTCTTCCCAAAGAAATTAACAAACAAAACAATCCCACATAGATATGTCCATAGAACATATCTTGATTTAGAATCTAGATACCTTGATCTAGAATCTAGATACCTTGATCTAGAATCTAGATGATTCTTCGTTTAGACTTCCTTTCCTGGAGATTGTAGGCTGTATCATATTCCAGTCAAACCTGACCAGTTTGACTTTTTAAAAAAAGATTTCAAGTATTGCTGTTATTCGTATTTTATAGAGATGAAACTGAATGTTAAGGTAATTTGTTCAAGGTCATCCACCTAGTAGTGAATGAAAAGAAATTCAGCTATAGTTTGTGCTTTTTATAGATGGCTGCTATTTTGTGCATTTTTCATGATTTCTTTTGTAATATAGTTATTTTGTAAATTATATAATTATTGTCCTATGTGCAGTGCAAGTTTTACTTGCCATTAATATGGCCTTTTGTGGAAAGATTATAAAACCTAAGTTACTCTTACATATGTTATTCTAATGCTCTTAGTTTTATTTATTATTTAAATTTTGTGGAGCCATGTAGATTTGTTAAAAAAAGATATTGAAGCATACTCAAAAATGAACATTCTCTAATATCAATATATTGCATCTGTAATTTACAGCTCCTGAAAATGCCACAGAACTCACTTCTTCAATAATTTTAATGATGCTTTCTAAATGTTTTCCTATG
>LOEQ01003834.1:17608-34022 GCA_001685075.1 Bramus lutescens
TCTTTTTAACTTATTAATTGTATTTTACCACTCCTTCCTCACTGGGGAATACTTGCTTCAAGTATTTGAGAAACTAATCTTTTAATTGCTTGTTCTTCTCTGTTAATTCATACACTCCAAAAATATATACTGAGCAATTTAGTTTGTACCATTCTTCTAACTGGCTATGTAAAATATGCAAGTCAAAGACCTTCCTTTAAAAAGGAGCTCACAGATTCTGAACTGACAGTCAGGAATCCTGCGTGGGATTGACCTAAGCCCTTACATTTGTGTGACAATTGTGTAGCTTGGTCTAACTGTGGGACTCCTAGCAGTGGGAGCAGGGGTTGTCCCTAATGCCTTGGCTGGCTTTTGGAAACTGGTTCCTCCTACTGTGTTGTCTTGACAAGCCTTAAAGAAAGGGTAGGAGCTTAGCCTTACCTCAACTTGATAAGCCATGCTTTGTTGATACCCATTAGAGGCCTTCCCCTTTCTGAGCAGAGAGAAGTGAACTTTGAGGGTGAATGGTAGGCAGAGTGGGGTGTACGAGAGGTGAGAGGAGGAAATGGAAGGAGAAGAGGGATGGAAAACTACAGTCTTAATGTAAAATAGATAAATAAATTTATTTAATAAAAAAGGAAAAGAAAAATATTTATTTGCATTTCCATAAATAAATTATCCCTCAACATTAAAAAAGTGCACTTTAGTGAGGAAGAAGGTCAATAAGCAAGTAATATATAATTATTATTTAAAATATATTCAAAGTAGAGAAATAGCCAAAATGTTATAAATAATATATCTTAAACTAGTGGTTGCTATTTTTGCATTTTGTTCATGATTTCTTTTGTAATACAGATATTTTTCAAATTATGTAATCATGTTTGTGATCTTTGTCCTATGAAGTTTGGAGGTTTTATTTGTCATTCTGATGGATATTTTGTGGAAAAGTTATGACACTTAAGTCATTCTTTTTCTTTCTTTCTTATTTGTTTTTGAGACAGGGTTTCTCTGTATAGCTTTGGTACCTGTCCTGGAACTAGTCCTTGTAGATCACGATGGCCTTGAACTCACAGAGATCCACCTGTCATTGCCTGCCAAGTACTGGAATTAAAGGCATATGCCACCATTGCCCAGCTCACATAAGTTATTCTTACCTATTTTATTCTAATATTCTTACTTCTGTTTTCTAAATTTTATTTTCTGCCTAAATATTTGCTATTTTGAATTTTAGTTGAGATATAGTTTTTGTGCATATTTATAGTTTAAAATATTTATGCAGCATTTAATGATAAGATAGATTAATTAGCGTTTATATTTCTGCATGCATTTATTTTATGTGTAGAAATACCTATTGCTCTCCTTTCCAAGTTGTGTTGAAATATAATGTAAATTATTATAGACTATAGTTATCATATATTCCTAAAATTACTACATCTTGGGTCAAGATGAAACAAAATCTAAACAAATTAACAATGAACAACCAAGACTGAATTACTAATTAAGACTCCTATCAATGATAACACAGGACATGAATGTATCACTGTTGAATTTTATAAATATTTAAGGAAGAGCTGGGCAGTAGTGGTGTAAGCCATTAATCTCAGCACTTGAAAGGCAGCTTGGTCTACAAGAGCTAATTCCAGGACAGGTTCCAAAGATCCAAAGCTACAGTGAAACCCTGTCTCAAAAAACGAAAAAAAAAATTTAAGGAAGAATTAAGTTCAATCCTATAAATCTTCGAACATATTGAAAATGAGGATACTGCCAAAGTTTTTCTATGATCTAATCACATTACTAATACCCAAAGCAAACACACACACACACACACACACAAGTACACACACATGAATAAACATAGTGCATGTGGTAGCTATAAACAAATATGCTCAATAAATATAGATGCAAATGTTTTAAGCAAACTATAGCAAATACAACTGTACAAATGAATGAATGCATAGCATAACTAAGATGGATTTCCACCCTGCATATAAAAAGTGGAACATATAAAAAATCATAATGTATTTTCAAGAGAGAAGTAAATTGTATATATTGACAGTATACAACCTGATGTTTTGCATGTACTTTACTTAAAGGCCTCTTGAAAAATCATAAAAATTTGTTTCACATATTATGTTTTATCATCAAATCAGAAAAGAAACCACTGCATGTAGCAGAGCAACAGGGAGATACTAGAAAAGGGAGAAGTAGTGGGGAGGGGTGGGACATTAAGGACCGTTTGCTTGAAAAATGCCATGATATCTGTATCTAATTTTTTGTAGACAAACAAAATTTTAAGAAAGAATTGAAAAGATGTGAAAAAATAACCCAAATTCAATTAAGATAGTGGCTCAACTGTTGAAGTAAATCTATATGATAATCTGGAGAAAATGACATTTTAAAAATAATATTTTCTTATTTCCCCAAAGAGCATACGTCCAAAGATTTATGTGAGCATTTTTCATGCTTGTAAGAAATCTTTTATTATTTATTATCTTATTATGGATTCTATATCATGTTTGTCCATACTTTCTATTTCTATGGGATATGACATTTTTTCCTGTTTGTGAAAACACTGCCTACATTGCTTATACAAGAACTCCAATGATTCTTATATATTGATCTTTTTATACAGGTACTTTGTTTAACTCAAATTATTTCTAAAGATTTTTATTCCTATTCTATTATATAACTAGAATAAAAGACATGACTTATGATATTTTCTTCCCATTTTTTATATTTCACTTATTTGTGCTGTATAATGATACTTGCCAGGAATTCTGGATCAATGTTGACAAATAGATCCAATAGCTAGAATATTTCTGCTATTCTAATAGCAGGAATGCTCCTGACTAGACCTGGACTGTCTTCAGTGTTACACTAGAAAGTATGTCCTTCTATTTATTTCAGGTAGTTGCCAACTAAGTTGAGAACATCTGTTACAAAACACTTCTTGATTTTTTGAGACAATTCTTCCCTGTGTAACAGCCCTTCCATCTTGGAACTCACTTTGTAGACCAGACTTGCCTGTAACTCATAGAGATCTTTTTGTCTCTGCCTCCCCAGTGCTAGAATTAGAGGCATGTGTCATTATTGCCAAGCATATCTTCCTCTTATAATATTATATTTATAGGGTATATATGTATATATTCTTTTAGAAATAGGTTGTATTTTCCAACACTTCTGCAATCCATTTGATCACATATTTTTTTGCTCTATATTATACTTCCCACTTTGAAACTATTATTGTGAATTATAATTTGATCTACTTGGTCATAATATAAACAGGAGTTTCTGTCCTGTCTAGTCCTGCAGTCATTCAGTCCCAAATAAACACACAGAGGCTTATGTTAATTATAAACTGTTTCGCCTATTGCTCACGCTTATTACTAACTAACTCCTTTGACTTAAAGTCACCCAGAATACTTATCTGTGTTTAGGCACATGGCTTGCTACCTTTTCTCAATAAGGCATTCTCATCTTGCTTCCCCTGCGTCTGACTAGTGCCGGATTCTCTGCCTTTCCTCTTCCAAGAATTGTCCTAGCCTGGTTGCCCTGACTATAATTCCTGCTTGGCTACTAGTCAATCAGCATTTTATTAAACCAATATGAATAACAAATCTTTACAGTATGCAAGAGCGTTATTGCACAGCATTGTAAGACATTAATTGTAATACATTTTAAGACATTAATGAAATACTTTCCTATTATTTTAAGTATCTATCTTAGGTATCTATGCTCATATATACTCAAACAATGACTTGATTCAAATATTATAAATTTCCTTCCCCCAAAGTTTTCATTGTCTTCTAGCTGTGAGAAATTGGACAAGTTACTTAGCTTCTATGACTTTCAACCATTCTATTTTTTTTCTCTAGAGTCTGTAGTAAACCTCAGTTTAGCCATGAATATAGATTTAACTGCCTTTAAAATTTCCCCACAACAGTTACTGATCTATAAGTATTTTCCTCTCTTGAGTGATTTTAAATTTATAATTTAATAGAACATGGATATTATCACTAAATTTTATTAACATAATGATAAACCTAGCGTATGTCTTGGGAATGATTTCTCTTTGCTATAATTCTTAAGTATTTTGTAATTGTTTCTTGGTAAATGGAGACTGTACCTTCATTTCCTTGTCTGCCAGACCCGAATAATGGCTCAGAAACTATATTAATTACAACACTGCTTGGTCAACAGCTTAGGTGCATCCCTACCTACCTAGCTCTTATATTTTAAATCAACACATTTCTATTAATCTATGTATTGTCTCAAGTCTGTGGCTCACTGGAAAGGTTATTTCTCCTTTGGTAGCTACATGACATCTGCCTGACTCTGCCTTCTTTCTCTGTGCATTTGGTTTGGTTTTCTCTCCTACTTATATTCTGCCCTGCCATAAGACAAAGTACTTTCTTTATTAACCAATGGTAATAAAACATATTCATAGCATACAGAGGGGAATCCTTCATCATTTCTGTTTTCTTTTCAAATGTATATCAATTTTATAGTGATTTCTGAAAGCAAAGTTATATCTTTATCATGTGTTCTAATTTGTCTTATCTTTATAATTTTATGGTCTCATATTAATATGTTTGATATTTAATATTTTATTTCAAGATGAATTTTGAATAAACATAATTCAAGTTCTTCTTTTAAATTTATATATTTAAGACTATGTACATTACTCTAACATCTATTTTATTTTGATACCTTAGCCTTTGAGATATAATAATTTAATTGTCTAATACCCAAATTTTATCTATGCCAATTTTAGTTTATCTTCAAAACTAACTAGATTGTTATAAAACCAAATTTAACTTATCTTTTACACTTTATGCCTGTATTTTGATTTATTTCCAGTTACAAAGGTTGAAGAAAGTAATAACTTCTATAGTCCCTGTTTTTTGTATTCCTCTGGGATTTTCTACATGACTTAGTACATAAGAATTATAGCAAGTGTTCTCTAAACATTTTGTGGAAGTTTTCGTCTATCATGTAACCACAAAATGGAAGTCATTCCTCCAAAATACATGTTGTGGGCTTTGCTAGAGTGATTTGATACAAACCTATGTCCTTGATGAAATGTAACAGGAAGTTAAACTACTTTGAAGGTCTCAGAATACATTAAAAGATAGCCATAATTGGACCATCAGCAATAGGAATATCCAATCCTAAAGAGAAGGAAAGGTAACTAAAATAAGTGTAACCTTTTCATCTTCTGCTTTTCTATGCGTTCCTCATGCCCTCCCAAATACAGGATATTATTTCTTTTCAATAAGACTTTTGAAAGTGTATTACAACAGGTTGATCTTAAATATATAATCTTCCTGTTCAGTCTTTTGAGTGCTGGCGTTATGGTTATATACTGTCATGGTCTGAATAAGCATGACCCAAATAAGTTCTTATATTTGAATGTTTAGTCATCAGTGTTGATATTATTCAAGAAGGACTAGGATGTATGACTTTGTAGGAGGAAATATACCACTGAGGTGAGTTTTGAACTTTCAAAATACCACAAATAGTTCCAGTGTCACACACTCTCTCTGCCTATGAAATCAGTATGCAACTCTCAGCTAATGCTCTAATATCATGTCTGCATGATTCCTGCCACAATTATAATAGACTAATCCTCTGAAATTATAAGGAAGTCCCAAAATAAGTGCTTTATTTTATAAGAGTTGCTTTGATCATAGTATCTCTTCACAATAATAGAACACTAAATGTGGTACCAAAGCACTGGAATTCTTTAATTTTTTTAGTCTTCATTCATGGTTCAATATCTGGTCTTCTCTAGAGAAAGTTCCAGGTATTGTAGAGAATGTATAGTTTATAGCTTTAAATGGAATACTCTATAAATGTCTGTTAGGTCAATTTGACCTATAGTATAGTTTTAATTTTGTGTATCTTTAATTGTGTTAATTTGGTCATCTTTCTATTGGTGATAGCATTAAGATACCCTACCATTGTTACATTGTATGCTTCATTATCTTATCTTTTGCATTGCTGTGACAAAAAAAATATTTATGATATCTCAAAGCAGGAAAGATTAATTTTTGTACAAAGTTTAAAGGATTGACCCCATCATGGTAGAGAACATAGCAGAGCTGCTTTTAACCTGATGAAGAGGAAGTGAGAGTAGCTCATTGTAGCAGGCAGCAATGCATAGGAAAGGAGAGAGATAAAAAAGAACCTAGAAGAAAACATAGGAACTTGTTATGAGTTATCTCCTTTCCACAACTAGATCCCAGTTTCTACTAATCATTGCATTCCCATAATATTATCATCCCAGGAATTGATGCATTAATCTAGTCAGACCTCAAGAACCAATGGCTTCTCAAAAGCCCATTATGTGAATATCAAACACTCAGCACTTTAATCTGTGGGTGCATTTTGTATTCATAATGTAATAAAAATGTATCTTAAATTTTACATGTACAATATTTGTTTAATAATTGCATGTGTTGACATTGGATGCATATAAGTTTGCAAATATGTCTTCTTTGACAATTTATTTATTTTTGTCATATTTGTATTGATTTTCCTCAATTAAAGCATTTTTTCTTAACATTATCTATTCCTCCTTTACAATATAATTTTCTGTAACTTCACATTCTGCCTGTGAATGTATTTATATATGGGTTTCTTATATAAAACATATTGCTTGGTTTTGTTCATTCTGTGTTTTGCTTGATACTTGTTTTTAATTTTTAATTTTTTAAATTTTATTTTACAATCCAATCACAGTCTACCTCCCACTCTACCCACTCCCCAATTTCCTCTCCCTCAGCCCACCTCACATCTACTCTTCTCAATTGGTAAGGTCTCCCATGGGGAATCAACAAAGCCTAGCAAATTACATTGGTGTAGATAAAGACAAAGACCGTCTCCCTGCATTAAGACTGAGCATGACCAAAACTCTGTCTCAAACAAACAAACAAATAAAAAAAAAAACAAACAAGCAATGACTGAGCATAGAATCCTACCAAAGGAATGGGTTCTGAAAAGCTAAGCTCATGCACCAGGGATAGATCTGGTCCAACAACGAGGGGCCCCTCAGATAGATCAAGCTACACTACTGTCTCCCACATGCAGAGGGCCTAATTCTTTCCCACGGAGACTCTACAACTGTTGGTGTACAATTCATGGCTTCCCGCAAGCTTGGTTCATTTGTCTCTATAGATTTCCCCATCATGATCTTGATATTTTTTCCTCCCTCTTTTCATCTGGATTGCTGGAGCCTCGCCTTGTGCTTGGTTGTGGATCTTTGCATCTGGTTCTATCAATTACTAGATGAAGGTTCTATGATGACTGTTGGAGTATTCACCAATCTGAATACAGGGGAAGGCCAGTTCAGGCACTCTCTTCACTTTTGTTAGGTGTCTTAGTTGGAATTACCCTTGTGGATTCCTGGGAATTTCCCTAGCACCAGGTGTCTCCTCAGCCCCCAAAGGGCTCCCTCTATCAAGATACCTCACAATTTCATTGCTCTCCAACTCCATCCCTCCCCAACTTGAACATCCCATTCCCTCATGTTCTCATTACCCATCCTCTCCACTCTACTGCCCCCCTCACCACCAGTTTTCCCAACAGATCGTACATAATTACCCTTACCAGGGCAATTCATTATTCCTTCTTAGGGTCCTCCTCACCTACTTCCCTGCAGCTGTGAATTGTACTCTGTTATCCTTTGCTTTACATCTAGTATTCACCTATGAATGAATAAATACTGTGTTTGTCTGGGTCTGAGTTACCTCACTCAGTACGGATTTTTGTAGTTGCAACCATTTCCCTGCAAATTTCAAGATGTCATTGTTTCTAACAGCTGAGTAATACTACATTGTGTAAAGGTACCATTTTTTCTTAATCCATTCTTCAGCTGAGGGACATTTATGTTGCTTCCAGGTTCTGGCTATTGTGAATAATGCTGCTGTGAACATTGGTGAGTAAGTTTCCTTGTGGTATGATTGAGCATTCTTTGGGTATATGCTTAAGAGTGGAATCACTGAGTCTTAAGGTAAATTGATTTTCAGTTTTCTAAAAAACCACCATACTGATTTCTAAAGTGGCTGCATAAGTTTGCACTCCCACCAGCAGTGTAGAAGTGTTCACCTTACTCCACATCCTCTCGAACAAAAGCTGTCCTCAATATTTTTGATCTTAGGCTTTTCTACAGGTGTAAGATGGTATCTCAGCATCATTTTGATTTGCATTACTGCAATAATAAATGATGTTGAACAATTCATTAAATGTCTTTTGGCCTTTTGAGATTCTTCTGTTAAGATTTCTTGTTTAGCTCTGTACCCCATTTTTAATTTGATTATTTCATATTTTGATGTCTAGTTTCTTGAGTTCTTTATATATTTTGAAGATCTGCCCTCTGAAGAACTTTTGCCATTATACATACTGTCTTTTTGTCTTCTTTACCATGTCCTTTCCCTTACAGAAGCTTCATAGTTTCATGAGGTCCCATTTATTGATTGTTGTTCTTGGTGTCTGTACTACTGATATTTAATAAGTGTTCTCCTGTGCCAATGTGTTCAAGGCTACTTCCCAGTATCTCTTCTATCATGTTCAGTGTAACTAGATTTATATTGAGGTCTTTGATCAACTTGGACTTGAGTTTTGTGCATGGCAATAGAAATAGATATATTTACAATCTTCTACATGTTGACAATCCAGTTATGCCAAAACCATTTGTTGAAGATGCTTTTCTTTTTTCATTGTATAATTTTGGCTTCCTTGTCAAAAAATCAGATGTTCATATGTGTGTGGATTAATATCAGGGTCTT
Organism: Bramus lutescens; assembly: GCA_001685075.1. Lineage (NCBI taxonomy): Eukaryota > Metazoa > Chordata > Mammalia > Rodentia > Cricetidae > Bramus > Bramus lutescens. The sequence goes on from LOEQ01003834.1 coordinate 26,377, forward strand.
AAGTTATATTCCATTGGTCCACAAGTCTGTTTTTATGCTAATACTAAGCTGTTTTTATTACGATAGCTCTATAAAAGAGCTTGAAGTCAGAGATGGTGAGGTCTTCAGAATTTCCTTTATTGTACAGGAAATTTTTTTAGCTATGCTGGTTTTCTGTTTTTCAATATGAAGTTGAGTATTGCTCTTTTGAGTTCTCTGAACAACCATGTTGAGATTATGATGGGAATTGCACTGAATCTGTAGATTGCTTTTGGTAAGATTGTTATTGTTTTTATGTTGATCCAATCCCTCCAAGAGCATAGGAGATCTTTCCATTTTCTGTTATCTTCTTCAATCTCTTTCTTCAGAGGCTTAAAGTTCTTCTCAAACAGGTCTTTCACATGTTTGGTTAGAATTACCCCAAGATATTGTATATTTGTGGCTATTGTAAAGGGTGATATTTCTCTGATTTCTTTCTCATCCTGTTTATAATTTGTATATAGAAGTGATACTGATTTTTTTTTAGTTAATCGTATATCGTTCCACATTACTGAAGGTTTTTGTCAGCTGTAAGGAGTTCCCTGGTAGAATTTTTGGGGTCAATCATATATATTAACATATCATCTACAAACAGTGAAAGTTTCACACCTTCCAACCCCTCCAAGAGCATAGGAGATCTTTCCATTTTCTGTTATCTTCTTCAATCTCTTTCTTCAGAGGCTTAAAGTTCTTCTCAAACAGGTCTTTCACATGTTTGGTTAGAATTACCCCAAGATATTGTATATTTGTGGCTATTGTAAAGGGTGATATTTCTCTGATTTCTTTCTCATCCTGTTTATAATTTGTATATAGAAGTGATACTGATTTTTTTTTAGTTAATCGTATATCGTTCCACATTACTGAAGGTTTTTGTCAGCTGTAAGGAGTTCCCTGGTAGAATTTTTGGGGTCAATCATATATATTAACATATCATCTACAAACAGTGAAAGTTTCACACCTTCCTTTACAATTTTTATATCCTTGATATCCTTTTATTCTCTTATTGTTATAGCTACAACCTCAAGTACTATATTGAATAGATAAGGAAAAGATGGAAAGCCTTATTTTCTTCCTCATTTGACTGTAATCACTTTGTGGTTCTCTCCATTTAATTTGATGTTGGCTGTTTGCTTGTTATAAATTGCTTTTATTATGTTTACATATGTTCCTTTTTATATCCCTGATCTCTTTAAGACCTTTATCATGATGGGGTGTTGGATTTTGTCTAAGGCTTTTTCAGAATCTAATGAGATTATCATGTATTTTTTTCTTTTAGTTTATTTATATAGTGGATTACAATGACAGACTTTGTAGGACCAATCCTGTATCTTTTGGATGTATCACAAATGATCATGGTGGATCACTCTTTTTGATGTGTTCTTAGGTTTGGTTTGCCAGTATTTTATTGAGTATTTTTGGATCAACACTTATGAAGGAGATTGGTCTGTATTCTCTTTCTTTGTCGCATCTTTCTATGGTTGGGTATCAAAGTAACTGTAGCCTCGTAAAAGTATTTTGTCAATATTCCCTCTGTTTCTATTGTATGGAATAATTTGAGGAGAATTTGTATTAGTCCTTCTTAGAAATTCTGATAGAATTCTGTACTGAAACCACCTGGCCCTTGGCTTTTTTCTTAGGGATACTTTTAATGACTAATTGTATTTCCTTAGGAGTTATAGGTCTATTTATATTTTTATGTGTTCTTGATTTAATTTTGGTATGTGTTACATATCCAGAAAATTGTTTGTTTCTTTTAAATTTTTCCAATTTTGTAGAGTACAGGTTTTTGAAGTACAATTTGATGATTCTCTGGATTTCCTCAGTGTCTGTTGTTATGTCCCTCTTTATATTTCCGTTATCATTAACTTCATATATTCTCTCACTGTTTGGTTAGCATGAATAAGGGATTATCTACCTTGTAAATTTTTTCAAAGAACCAATTCTTCATTTGCTCAACTCTCTGTATTGTTTTTCTTGTTTCTATTTTATTGATTATTTCTTGGCATCTACTCCTACTGGATGATTTCTTTTGTTCTAGAGATTTCAGCTGTACTATTACATCCCTTGTGTGAGATTTGTCTAACTTCTTTATAGAGGCATTTAGTGCTACGAATTTTCCTCTTAATACTGTTTCATAGTGTCCCATAAGTATGGGTATATTTTACATCATTTACATTGAATTCTAGGAGGTCTTTAATTTATTTCCTTATTTCTTCCTTGAACTAGTGGTGATTCACAAGAATATTATTCAATTTCCATGAATTTGTACACTTTCTGTAATTTGTGTTATTTTTGAATACTAACTTTAAGCCATGGTGATCCAAACCCCACAGGGATTTGTTCAAATTTTCTTGTATCGGTTGAGATTTTCTTTTTTACTAAGAATGTGGTCAATTTTAGGGAAGGTTCCATGAGGTCCTGAGAAGAAGGTATATTCTTTTATGTTTTGGTGGTATATTCTACAGGTTAAGAGCATTTGAGTCATAACATCAGTTAGTTCCTTTATTTCTCCGATATTTTTTCTGTCTGGTAGACCTATCCATTGGAAAAGTGTTTAACTGTCCTACTGTTAATGTGTGGGATGTGATGTGCAGTTTATTCTTTAGTATTTTTGCAAATATGTGCACCGTGTATTTAGAGCATAAATGTTCATAATTGAGACTTAATCTTAATGGAATTTTTCCTATGATGAATATGAAATGTCCTTCTTCATCTCTTTTGATTACCTTTAGTTTGAAGTCTATTTTATTAGATAGGAGGATAGCTATACCAACTTGTTTCTTAGGTCCATTTGATTGGAATATCTTTTTGTAACTCTTTACTCTTAAGTAAAGTCTGCTTCTGAAGTTTCAGTGTGTTTCCTCTATGCATCAGAAGGATGGATTTTGTATTAATTTCCATTCTGTTAGCCTGTGTCATTTTTATAAGTGATTTGAGTCCACTGATTTAAGGGGTATTAATTACCACTGACTGTTAAGTATTGTTATTTTTTGGTGGTAATGTGTATGTGTGTTTTCCTTCTTTTGGATTTTCTGTGTTGGGTTATCTACTGTCTATGTTTTCATGGTTGCAGCTCACTTCTTTGCATTGGGCTTTTATTTCTACTGCTTTCTATAGGGTTGGATTTGTGGATATGTATTGTTTAAATCTGGTTTAGTCATGGAATATCTTTTTTTCTCCACCTATGGAGATTGAAAACTTTGCTGGGTATAGCAGTCTGGGCTGGCATCCATGATATTTTAGTATCTGCAAAAGTTTTGTTCAGGACCTTCTGGCTTTCAGATTCTCCATTGAAACTTTGGTGGTTACTCTGATGGATCTGTCGTTATATGTTATGTGGCCATTTTCCTTTGTAGCTCTTAATATTCTTTCATTATTCTGTATACTTAGTGTTTTAATTATTATGTGGCAAGGGGACTATTATGGGGTTCAGCATATTTGCTGTTCTGTAAGCTTCTTGTATCTTCATAGGCACTTCCTTTAGATTGGGAAAGTTTTCTTTTATGATTTTGCTTCATTTATTTTCTGTGCCTTTGCGCTGGTATATTTCCCATTCTTCTTTCTCTATTATTCTTATTCATACATTTAATCTTTTCATTGTGTTGCAGATTTCCTGGATGTTCTGTGTTATGACTTTGATGGCCTTAATGGTTTGTTTGAGCAATGACTCTATTTATTATATCTTCAATGCCTAAGTTTTTTCTTCCATCTCTTGCATACTATTGATTATGCTTACATCTTTAGTGCCTATTCGTTGATCAAGATTTTCCATCTCCAGAATTCCCTCAGATTGTGGGCTTTGTATTTTCTCTATTACAATTTTTAAGTCCTGATGTGTTTTTTTTTTCACAGTTTGGTTGCTTTATCTTGGGTTTCTTAGCTTTCTTTAAGAGATTTACTGATTTATTCCAATTTTTGTTTGTCTTTCCCTCCATTTCTTTAAGGAAAATCTTCATTTACTCTTTAAAAGTCTCTATAATCTTTATAAAGTCATTTTAAGGTAATTTTCTTCTGCCTCTTCTGAATTGTGATGTTCAGGCCTTATTGTTGTCGAACCATTAGGTTCTGATGGTGCCATATTACTCTTTAGGTTGTTGAATGTATTCTTACATTGAATGCCTGCCCATCTCTTCTCCAAATCATTTCAGGCAGTGTCTGTGCATCATTGGGTAATTAGTTGGTATTTGGGTCTCAGGTAGCCACTCTTTGTATGATTGGTGCAAATGATGTATGTGTCTCAGGGTGCTGCTGAGTTTGTGGAAGATGGGTGGGTTTAGGGGCAGATGGGTGATGCTGGACAATCATCTATATTCTGTCAATTATATTTTAAATAAACACTGATTGGCTGATAGGCAGACAGGAAGTATAGGCAGGACAACCAGACAGGAAGTAGAGGTAGGGCAATGAGAACAGGAGTATTCTGGGANGGGTTAATATAAGCTACAAGAGCTAATAAGAAGCCTGAGCTAATGGGCCAATAAGTTTATAACTTATGGAGATCTCTATGATTTCCTTTGCAGTTTACTGGCTGTTGGAACTGGGCAAGATGGAAACCCCAACTAGCAGGCCCTCATGTTACAGAAGGGTACTTGTAGGTGGCAGGTTCAATGTGGGATGGTGGAGCATCCTGCCCACAGGAGCCCTGCTGCTAACCTGCTAGTTAGGCTGAGATGGAATGGGCTCAGGGTTTTGCCCTAGGGCTTTGGGTCAAAAGACTGGGTGGTCCAGCTGGAAGGCCAGTCACTCACCTATTCTAGTTTATAACTAGATAAGTTTGTACATCAAAAGCTATTGAAATGCAGATATTTGCACATAATCTTTTGTTGAGTTTTCTTCTAAGTATTTCAGATTTTCTCTTTGTTTCCTCTTATAATAATCATTTTCATATTTTGGTGATTTAATATGTTGATACTGTTTGGTTCTTCTCTATTGTTTTGTATATCTACCTGTGTTTGAATGTGAAATGCCCCACATAGTCTAATGTGATTGAATACTGGTATCTCTGTTTGAAATGTTATGGAACATTTACATGGTAGAATCTTGTTGAACAAAGAATATCACCAATGGGTGGATTTTAAAGTATTTTTTTAAGTTTAACATTTATTGTATGTGCATGAATGTGTGCACACATATGTACCTCTGTGTGTGTGTGTGTGTGTGTGTGTATACATGTACACCAGAGTGAATTTTTGGAGATCAGAGAAGAAACTAGAAGTCTGCCCTCTCCTTATAACACCTATGTCCTGGGGACTGACTGCATGTTGAAAGTTTATGTGGCAGGTGCCCTCACACACTGAAATATCTTGTCAGCCTGCTTTGAGGATTTTTAATGTGGTCCTGTCTTTTGTTCTCCCTTTCCTTTCTGAGTGTGTATGCTCTGTTATAAACCAGGTTTATGTTTTTTCAAGCATGCTTTTACTGCAATAATTAATTGCATTATTTTCCTGACACTGAAATTCAAAATAAATCTTTTCCCACTTATCTTGTTTTGTCATGGTATCTTTTCATAACAACAAATACAAAAGCATGATTCTATTGTTTTAATACAATTTATACTCAGACATGCTGTCATTATAGTAGTGACATTTTCTAATCTATTTTTCATTTCTGACTGTGGAATCCATGATGTATTTTTAAGTGATTGATTTGGTGTTCACGAATATTATTAATTTTTGTTTACCATTAAGTAACTTCATTTCTCCTTTTCCTGTTAATTACACCCTTGCTGAGTACAATAACCTTATTTGGCAATTATTTTCTTTCAGGATTTGAAATCTGTTGGTCAATGCTCTACTGGATATAGATTTCCTCTTGAAAAAATCTGCTGTTAATCTGATACAATTTTCTTCAACAAATTCTGTGTTTTTTTGAATATTTTCTAACTCTTTACTTTGTACTTGTAAAACTTTGACTATAATATGCCATGATGAAGAGTTTTTTTGTGACCATGTTTATTTTCTGTTCTATAAGTCCCCTGTACATAGATGCTTGTGCATTTCCCAAGATTAGGTTACTTATCTGCTATAATTTTAGTGAATTGGTATCTATGTTTTGTATCTCATTTAGTTACTTATTAGTGGACAAATTATATAGATATTTGATCACTTTATGTTTTTTAAAAGATGTAGAATTGGGGACATTGAGAGTATGGCAAAATATAGACAAGAAAAGCATACTTAAAAGGCTACTAGAAAGTTCTTTCTGGTTTGTTAATCTTTTGTTAGCCTTTTTCCTATTTTATTCATATCTTCATGATTACTAAATCAATATGCTCATGGGACATCCTAATCTAAGAATTCCCTAGTTAAATTTCTGAACTCAGATGATGTTCAGTTGATAGATAAAGTGAACTAAAATATTACTCTAGGTTAAATAAAGCACAAAATGCCGGGTCCATCCAGATATTTGCCTATTTTTTGTTTCATAAACTTTGGATGCTTCACTTCAAGAAATATTTGATACCAGGCATGATATGACAAGCCTTTAATGTCAGCACTTCAGAAGCAGAGTCACACAGATTTCTGATTTGAGCATAGTCTGATATAGGCACCCAGGACTACATAAAGGAAGCCTGTCTTGAATTAGGAAAACAAAAAGTAAGTAGCTTGCAGGATTATTCCAGGCTTCTTTTATGGTTCTACTACAGGGATTCAGAAAGACAATCACAACCATACTGTGTTAAAGAATATTTAGTTTGAGAGACCTCTGTGGGACCAGGCCTGAATCGAGATCTTCTCAGGAGCAAGCCCGAGTCAGGGACATCCTTGGAAACAGGCCAGAATCAGCGATCTCCACTAGAGCAGGCTCAATCAAGTGACCTTCGAAGGAACAGGTACAAGGGCATGACTGCTAAGGGAGCAGGTCTGAAACAGAGTCCTCATTGGGACCAGGCCCAAGCCAGGGACATTGGTGGGAACAGGTATGAGCCAGAACCTCCATCAGAGAAGGCCCAAGGCAGCAACTTTTGCCAGAACAGGCCTGGGCCAGCACTCTTCACCAGATCAGGCCCAAGCAAGCAAGCAACCTCTGCAGGAGCAGGTACAAAGGAGAGACTGCAAGGAATCAGGCCTGAGACAGAGACCACTCAAGTACTGGGCCCAAGGTAGGGACATCCATGGGAACAGGCCCAAGCTACTGAACTTTGCCAGAGTAGGCCCAAGCCAGGAAATTTAGTAGCAGCAAGCCCAAGCAAGCACGTTCTGGGGGGGGGAGGCCCAATTACCTCCAGAAATACAGAGACACCACTGGGAGTGCTGAGTTGCCTCTGGAAACACCAAGTAATCTCCAGGGTGACTAGAAGCATTGCCCCGACTGCACCATGAGGAACAATCATCTGAACCTTGGATCCACAGGCACCTGGAAAACTGATCACCAGAGACACAGCCACAACTACACCAATAAGAGGAAAAATGTGTAGACAAGTTAAAAACACACTCAACACCACAAAGAGCAAAATGACACCAGCAAAAACTAGTGACTCTACAACAGCAAGAATTGAACACCCCGATAAAAATGAAACAGAAGAAAATGACCTGAAATTTATTTTAGGAGAATGTTCTCTCAAGGTCTGTGAAGAATTTTGTTGGGATTTTGATGGGGATTGCATTGAATTTATAGATTGCCTTTGG